>JARHVA010006080.1:205000-377500 GCA_037957365.1 Torreya grandis | reverse complement strand
ATAAAATTTTCTCCAAAAAATAAATTTCTTGTATTCCAAATAAATTGGAGTGTTTAAAACCATTTGGGGATAGATCATTTTGAATAAATTAGGTTATTTTAATTAAAATGGACTTATACCCACTAAAATGGAGTGAATAGAATTTTCTCCAAAAATAAATTTGTTATATTCAAAATAAATTGGACTATTTCAAAGCATTTGAGTATAGATCATTTTGAATAAATAGGACTATTTTGAATATTTAAACTTATACCTATAAAATAGAGTGAAGAATATTTTCTCCAATAATAAATTTTGTTTATTATAAATAAATTAGACTGTTTCAAACCATTTGAGCATAGATCATTTCAATTAAATTGGGCTATTTTAAATAATTTGAAATTATACCCACTAAAGTGGAGTGGAGAACATTTTCTCCATAAATATGTTTTATATATTCCAAATAAATTGAATTATTTCAAACCATTTGGGAGAAGATAATTTTGAATAGACTAGAATATTTCAAACTTATGACACCCTTTTGGGCCTTCATACCAATCATTGATCTTTTGAAGTAGCTTCCACTACTAGGACACATGACACCATTTGATTGACCAAATTATGGATAAAAACATATTAAGCAATCTAGTTCATCTACATAATAAAATATATACTAATTCAATAATTTCAAGGAATCTCCAACTATAAATCAAATTTCACTTAACCAGATCAAAGTAATTCTAAATTAGAATCAATTATTTTAAAATTAATTGAAATATATTTGAAATAATTTAGAATTTATTTGTTTGAAATTGATGATAATGTTTATTACTATAATTATAGTTTATAATAATAAATACACTTTAAAGAATCATGTGAAGTTACATCTTTCTAAACATTAGTTCATAACTACTAGCATGGATTTTTTATTTTATCCCAAGAATGTGATGATTGATGGAATTTTGATTCTATAATCCTTTTCATCTTTTTGAATTCCATTTCCTATATATCTAATTGACTTAACATAACTCATTTTTAATTTTTGATTTGTAACACAATTATGAGAATTACAATCAATGAACAACATGTTGGTAATTGAAAAATCATCTCCAAAGGTCCCTTTAAAAATAAATTCATCTAGTTTATTATGTTTATATTAAATAGATTAGAATAAGTTTTTCTCCAAACAAACATGAAATTTGAACTTGTGTAACCCATGTCTTGAATGAGTATCCTCAATTGATTGTCCTTATTGACCAAATGCCAACGTGAGAAAAAGATTGCAGTGACACCTTCAAAATTTCTTTGGAATGATTTCAAATGTAGTATGACATATTTTATAATCTTCCTTTTTGAGCGTATCATGATTTTGAATATCTTTTATTTTAATAAAAATAAATAATATTAAGTCATCCAACACTAAAATCAATAGTTTTTTTAGAAATCAGTTTTAGCTCCTCCTTTGAAATGTTTACAATTTGTTAAAAATAAAATGAATAATTTATTAACAATATTATATTATAATAAATATAACATGAAAATTTTCCAAGAAAATGTTTTACATGTTACTAGACTGGTCGTTGATGTGATTTTGATTTGAATTTCTTATTGTAACATAAAAACATAATACATTTTATTTGATTCATTTTTTTTTTGCATTTCTTTAAATCTTATAAAGATTCATATAAACACATATAAAGATAAATACATGATTAGGCACATTTTAACTATAATACTCATTATACATGGATATACCATTTCCATTGCTAGTTTTTTAACATACATATGCATATAAAAGTTCATATTGAATCCTTATAACTTGACCATGATTTTATCTTATTCTAAAACAATGTCATTTTGACATAAATCATTTCTCATATAAATTGATAGGAATTTAACATTCACCAACCAACATCTATATTGTTACAGTAAAGAAAGTATCAGTTGCTATTATATATACTAATACATATTAGTATGTTTATGCAACCCATCACAATAAACAAAATAGGATTTACTCTTGTATACCATAGTTCACTATCACAAAATTTAAATTAATATACACCTTAATAGTTTAACCCCCTTCATATACTTATAATAAGACACATCAAATTAAAAACTATTTAAATCAATAGAAATATATTTATTTCTATCACAATATACTTTATTCTTTTTTATTGATAAAGAACACATGGATATTGTAGAGTAAAAAATACTCTATGTTTCAATATGATTTTTAGCAGCGCATGATCTAGATCACTGTCCCTGCATACTTTGGTTTGAGACGATGAAGTTTTGAAACAGAGCGCAGGCTCTAATTTTCTTTGATTCATTTTTTGTCTAAATGTCTAAGTAAAGCAGAAGCTACCAAGTGTCATCGACTGAGGTACCTTTTACAATTTCAATAAGGCCACAGAATGTGCCATGTGTCCCATAACAACTTAGCAGAATGCGATAAGTGTCAGCATCCATGTTTCATATCGACATCCATGTTTCAAATCTCTTTTAAGTAGAAGGTTTCAACAAGCTAAGTATCAGGATCAGGTGGAAAGTGCCAAGTGGTAATCATAAAAGGTTTCAATTTGCTTTTCTAAAAGTGATGAAAGACACCACATATCCTAGCTAAAAAGAGTAGAAGCCACCATGTGTCGAGATTTGAATTATCTTCATTTTGCTTCATCGATATAGTAAAGACTGTGGTGGGTCCCAGGTTTTGTTTTTGAAGCAAGTAGAAGCCGCCAGGTGTCACTGTCTGTGTAAATATGAAATGAGGCCTGATTGTTCTATAATATAAACAAAGTAAATTGGAGACCAACATGTGTCACCTTCCGTAGGTCTCTCAAAAGATAGCTAAAAGTAGCGGAGATTGCCACATTCCCTAGTTAAGTAAAGTAGAGATTGCCATGTGTCCTTTGTTGAGGCAAGCAAAAATCACCACCTATCCCTATGCCTTTTAAAAGTTGCTAGGGTGAGAAATGTTATGGGTCTTATTTTCTATCTAAGTTGTTAAAGTTTTGAAGAAGCGGATTGTGACAGGTATCAAATGTGGAACCCTCTTGAGCAAAGACACAAAAGAGTATAAGTTACTTGAAAAGTGCCACGTGTCTTCAGTAAGTGTTATGAAACACACCAAGTATCATTATCCGGTAATAAAAAGGTTTTCAAGAAATTGGCTAAGTGTCCTCTTTAATTTAATAGAAGGGAGTGTCCTGTGATCTATTTCAGCCAATGAACTGCCAGAAGATAGAGCATTTTAGAATCTAAGAAATATCTTCTGTTAGACACTTTTAGTTCAGTTATATTTCAATTGGACCATTAGGTTTGGAACACGCAGATAATCCAGAGTGAATCCAAGGCTATAAATAAAGGTGTAGAGATCACCAAAAGGATGATCATCAGATACCAGATAGAATTTTTTGAGAGAATTATTATCAAGAGTTTAGACTTTCTAGAGCTGTGATTAGGAATATCATTTGCCTTTGTTCTATTTTCTTAAGTTGGAAAGTTTATGTAATTGTGCATGTTTTTGTGCCTCTTATGTGACTGGAGAATTAATGAGAAGATTGAATCCTATGCCTTTTTTGATATTTTTTGTGTCATTGCAAAAGTAGTCTAAGCTGTGTTGTCAAGAGTTTTAGACTTTCTAGAGTTGTGATTAACAATATCATTTACCTTTGTTCTATTTTCTTGAGTTGAAAAGTTTATGTAACTGTGTGTGTTTTTATGCCTCTTATGTGATTAGATAATTCAAATAAGAAGATTGGACCCTATGCCTTTGTTGATATTTTCTGTATCACTACAAAAGTAGTCTATGCTGTGAGCCTCTGTTTCTATTATTTTCATCTTTTACATTGATCATGCCTTGTTTTCTCTTAAATGTAATTGAATCTTACATATAGTCTCACTATGCTCAAGATTAAGGTTGAAATACATTCAAGCGCATCTCCATAGTTAGATTTTCTTTCTTGCATTTATGTTTTTCTTAAAATTCATATCCCTTTTCCCAGTATACACTTGATATAAAGAAGAGACTAGCTTCTCAAAAATTTGGAGGTTGTTTCAAGTCGCAAGTCCCACATCTTAAAACTTCCCATTGTTGGTGTTAGAAACAAGTGAAATTTTAACCATCAATAGTTTTTGGCACACCTAGTGGGACACTATATTAAAGTTTATTTCAAGATTTTATGAACTAGAGAGCTATGAGGAGTCAGAGCTGTGGATCAATAAGTAATTCTCATTCTACTGTAAATCCAGCTATTCTTTTGCCACATTTGGTAACTAGTCCAAGAAGAAGAGTCAACCAGTTTATACCAATACCAAGAGAAAATATGGGAGCCCCTATACCCCCAAGAAATTATACAATTTGGAACACTGGTAGTCCTTTGATTCTTCCAATACCACTAGCCACTTGGGACCCTATCCTAGTCAATGCATTGAAAGCTCTGCCCAAATTCAGTGGGTAAGATTTTAAAACACTTGAAGAACATCTGCAGGATGTATCAGATGTCTGTGTTATACATGTTGTCACATGGAAAAACGTGGCTATAAGATTATTAGCTCTAAAATGGTACCAGTCCTTGACCCCAAATACCATCTCTACATGGGATCAGCTTGGAGATCTTTTCTTTGAAAGATTTGAAGATAAGGGTGATAAGTCTTCTTTATTACAACAATTTATTACCATCTAAAGGGCACCACAAGAAGCAATGACTGACTTAAATTCCAAATTTCAAAAGACTTGGGAAAGAATCCTTGCTACAGCTAGACCATTACCAATTATGGCTATAGTTTTCTATCTTAAAGCTTTGAAATCAGACATATCTATTATGATTCAGTCACTTGGAGGTTAGACTCAGCCAGAGGCTTATGACTATGTAGTCAGAGCTGAAAATAATTTGATAGATGTTGAAAAGTTATCTCCAAGGCCTCCCATGCCCATGTTTCTAAATATTTCTTTACCATTACCTCAAGAAGCCCCTAAATCTATATCCCCACCTATGTCTATGTAAACATATCCTCAACCACCTACTAAATAAATTGTCCCCTCTCAGTCATCTAAGCTAGATGATATCAAGAATATCTTGAGGATATTTTATAATGAGCTGATTAATATAAAAAGACAAAAAAATACTTATACTAAACCCCAATACTAGGGCTATCAAGGAAATAGATTTTCATCTTAGCCAACCCAATACCAAGGTCCTCCAAGGCAAAATAACCCTCAGCCAACAAACCAATTAATCGCAGTCCCTACACCTTCACAGACTATTCCTCCCAATTCAATTAGGGAGATTGTTTTAGGGAAAAATAATTATGTGAATAACACTAATGCCTAGTGTTTCCATTGTAATAATTCTCATATGCCTAGAGATTTTCCCATGGGTAATCTATAACAAAAAGTGGTAGAGCAAAGAAGAATGGATGGACAGTTTGCAAGTTCAAGTGACAATCAAGCCTGCCAATCTTCTAGTATGCAAAATTTAGTCCTAATGGCTCAGATGCAAGGGATATCTTTGCAAAAATAAGAAGAAATAGCTCCAAAATATGCTTTGTTCTCATGGGTTAAAGATGAATAAATTTTCTTAAACGAAGCTTCTGCTTCCAAGAAACCAGTGGTGCAATCAGATTACTATACTAGATCAAAGAGAAGAATACTGAAACAGCCTGAAGTTGTAAACAATGAAGTTATGGAGAATATTCCATTTCAAGGTCATAAAAATACATTATTTAGACAAGAAATGCTTTAGCTAGTGTAGAATCAAGTAGTTCCTAGACAAATTCAAGAAAAGGCAAGATATCCTTATTTTCCAAGAATTCAAACTTTGGGACAAATGAATGTGGTAGATCAACTGAAGATGACTCTAGCACAAGTATCAATTTGGGACATATTAGCTATTCCTAAACAAAGGACATTATTACAAGAATCTCTTCAAATCCAAGCAATTCCCAAATGTATTGAAGGACCTATTGATAAAAGAAAGCTCAAAGACATAGTTCATCTACAGACAATAGCCTTAGTGAACATTGCACCAGAGGTAAGCAAATCCAAATCAGATCCCTTCTATTTAACTTTGATAGTTGCCAAGAAATAGCTACATAATGCAATGATTTATTCAGAGGCTAGTACTACAATAATGCCATAGCAAATAATAGATGCTTTAAAGATAAAATATGAGCCACTCACTAAAGGAGTTATGCATTTAGATGGCAAATCAATGCAAATAATAAGGAGAATTAAACAATTCCAATTACAATTATATACTTGTCCAAATATAATTGTAAATCAAGATATAGTAGTTATAGATATACCTCTTATTTTTTGCCTATGTTTATCAAGAGACTTTATAGCCAAGATAGGAGGAGATATGTCTCTTGACTAGTCTTAGTTAATTCTAAGAACTAAATATGGTTCAAAGATGAAAATTCTATCTGAATCATTATATAAGGATCATATCACCAATGAACCAATTGCAAATTTAGAGGCATCCCATGCTATGATGAATAAGGAAGAAAGGTTTTTTGTTGAAAAGTTGGGTGACTGGACTAAGTATGATCAAGGAAAAGAAAATAACCAGTTGTTAGCTATGATGCAAAGTGACCCATATCGAAATTATGACTCTACTAGTCTGGGTACTTATGTTATTTTTGATGAAAACTATGAAATCCCAAATGTTTTAAGGGAAGAAAAGCCAACAAATCAAGAATCTAAAGAAGACTAAAAAATTTGGACCTTAAATTTTAATGGGGCTAGAAGTAAAAATGGTGCTGGAGCAGGAATTTGTCTTACTACTCCAAATGGTGAATTTTTTTTAAGGGCTATCTATTTTCAATTTGCTTCTACTAATAATGATGCTGAGTATGAATCTTTAGTACATGGGCTCCTGTTAGCCAAGAAAAAAGGAATAAAGAATCTAATAGTAAAAGGAGATTCAGAATTAGTAGTAAAGCAAATTAGAGAAAAGGAAATAACAAAGAATGCCAAGATGAAATCCTATAAGCATAGAATTTGGGACTTAATAGAAGATTTTGAAGCTTTTAATATTGAAGTAGTCCCCAGGATTCAAAATTTTGAAGCTGATAGGATGGCACAGATTGGTTCATAGTTTAATCCAGTAACTGGCCTATTAGTTAACAATGAGTCAGTAAAGGTTATAGTAAGGCCAATTATCCCAGATAATGATGAGAATTGGCAAGTATTTGAGAACGATTTTCAAGTACTCTCATTCTTGCAACAATCAAGATAATTTGTTGATCAATTGCAACCAAAGATTGAAGAGGCATATGGAGATAAAATTATACAATTAAAGAATAATAATCTTCCCAAAGGTTTAATCACTTTAGAAAGCCTTTTTGATCCAGAAGATGTAAGCCTGGAGAAGAAAAGGTTCGAAGCAAACAAAGCAGATTATTCTGAAATAGAGGTGAGTGAAGGGAAAAAATTAAAAGTTGGAAATTTTGCAACTCAAGTAGAAAAGGAAAGGCTAATTAAATTATGCAAAAAATATGATAGAGTCATAGCCTAGAGCTATGAAGACCTACATGGATATAATAGAGACATTATTTAGCACACAATAAAATTGACTGAAGGATCTAAGCCTATGAGACAGAAATAGAGGCTACTGAATCCAAGGATTGAGCCTCTAATGGTGGATGAGTTGCAAAAAAATTTATATTCTAAAATAATTTTTTTGATCAAACACTCAACTTGGGTATCAAATCTAGTACTAGTTAGAAAAAAGAATGGTGATATAAGAATTTGTGTATATTTTAGAGATCTAAACAAAGCATCTTTGAAGGATCACTATCCCTTGCCCTCCATGGAACAAATTCTATAGATTGTGGCTGAATCTGAGAGTTTTTCTTTGCTAGGTGGTTTCTCCAGATACAATTAGATTTAGTTGGCTAAAGAAGACCAATACAAGACTACTTTTACTACCAAATGGGGAACATTTGCATATGCTAAAATGCCATTTGGCCTATCAAACATTGGACCCACTTTTCAAAGAGCTATGGATGTAGCATTTGGGGAACTTATAAATAAAATCATCTTGATTTATCTTGATGACCTTACTATTTTTTCAAAGAATGTTGCTGATCATTTTGATTATTTAGAAGCTGTGTTTAAAAAATGTCAAGAATTTGGAATATCTTTAAATCCTAAGAAATGTATCTTTGTTGTCCCTCAAGGCAAATTATTGGGACATATAGTATCTAAAGGAGTATCCATAGACCTAGAAAGAGTGGTAGCTATAATGAACTTACCTCTTCCAGTAAATAAGAAAGCAATTCAATCTTTCTTGGGAAATATTAATTTCATTAGTCAGTTCATATCTAAATTTGCAGCCTTAGTAAGACCAGTGACACTCTTGCTGAAAAAAGACCTAATTTTCAAGTGGACTATGGAAGGAAGGCAAGCCTTTGAAGAGGTCAAGAAAGCTATCTCAATAGCTCTAGTACTTAGAAACCTAGACTTTTCTAAGCCTTTTGTAATGTATGTATATGGAGGAGAGCTTAGTATTGCTGTTGTCCTAACATAGAAGGATAATAAATAGGAGGGAGAGCATCCAATAACCTTTTTTTCAAGGACTCTTAGGGAATATTAAACTAGATATAACTTTGTGGAAAAACAAGCATATGCTATGGTAAAATCCCTCAAAAAGTTTAGGCATATAGTATAAGTAAAATTTTGATACTTGTGGCCCATCCAAGTGTCAAAGAATACATCATAGAGGGTGAAATTACTAAAAAAAGAACAAACTAGATAACTAAGATCCTTGAATATGATGTAGAAGTCAAACCCACTAAGTTAGTCAGAGGTAGGGGTTTGTGCCAATATATGACTTAAGAGCTTGAAAAGATGATACCTGAAGAGACAAATTTAGGAATAGAAGAAGAAATTATATTGAGAATAAAAGAAGTTGATTAAGAATCTTGGGTTACAAGCAGGATTCATTTTATGAAAAATGGGATTTACCCAAGAGAACTCCCTCAAAATAAGAGAAGATACTATAGGATGTAAGGAGTTCATTTTATTTTAATTGAACAGGTTCTTTTTAGAAGAAATTATGATGGTAAATTGTTAAGAAGTGTAGAAAAGGATGAGGCTAAGAAAATACTACATGAAATGCATCATGGAGTATCAGGTGGACATTTTTTTGCAAAGACCATAGCTATAAAGATAAGTGAGGTAGGTTATTTTTGGCTTGCTTTATTTATAGATTATTATCAGCTACTTAAAAAATGTCAATCTTGTCAATATTATGTGGGGATGAGAAGGAATGCATCAATGCCTCTTAGTCCTATAATTATGGATGAACCTTTTGCTCAATGGAGTCTTTACTTCATCAGAATGATAAATCTAGTGTCTAGTATGGGTCATAAATGGATCTTAACAGCCACATATTATTTCACCAAATGGACCGAGGCAATGCCACTCAAAGAAGCAACAGAAAATGTGATCCTAGATTTTCTAGGGAGTATCACTACTCATTTTGGGGCTCCTCGCACCATAATTTTAAATAATGCTAAAGCATTTTTAGGGTCCAAAGTATCCAAATTTTCATTAAAGCATGGAATATATCTAAAAAATTCTTCTAATTATTACCCTCAAGGTAATGGTTTAGAAGAATCAACTAATAAGAACTTGATTAGACTCATCAAAAGAATAGGGGCTGATCATCACAAGGAGTGGCATAAAGTGCTTAATTTAGCACTGTGGGCTGATAGAATCATGCCTAAATAGGTGATCAAAATGTCCCAATATGAATTGGTATATGGGAAACCTATTGTAATTCCCCTAAGCTTGGAGATTCCTGCTCTCCAGCTGATCAAACAGATTGAAATTGAAGAAAATGGCCCCATGCAGGTTAGACTCATGGAAATTCTAGAAGTTCAAGAAAAGAGGGATGCAACACATGATTCATTGATAAAGCATCAGAAAATAATTAAAGACTATTTTGATAAAAGGACTTCAAATCCCCATTTTGAAACAGGCTCAATTGTTTTGAAATGGGATGCAAGAGCCACCAAACCAGGTCAACACACTAAGTTTGAAGCATTATGGACTGGCCCTTATAAAATTTGGGTGTGTAAATAGAAAAATTCATTTGAGCTAGAACAATGGAAGGTGAACCCAAAGATATTCCTATGAATGGAATCTATTTGAAAAATTTTAGTTAAAACTATGTTTTTGAGCAATTTTTTGATCATGCAGGAGTTATAGATTCTTTTTGAGCAAAATCAAAAGTCCTTGGGGTCACCAATAACTAGAGTAAAAAATACTCTATGTTTCATTTTGATTTTTAGGAGTGCATGATCTAAATCACTGTCCCCGCATACTTTGGTTTGAGACAACAAAGTTTCAAAATAGAGCACAGGCTCTAATTTCCTTTGATTCATTTTTTGTCTAAATGTCTAAGTAAAGCAGAAGCTACCAAGTGTCATCAGCTGAGGCACCTTTTACAATTTCAATAAGGACACAGAAAATGCCACATGTCCCATAACAATTTAGTAGAATGTGACAAGTGTTGACATCCATATTTCATATCGACATCCACATTTCAAATCTCTTTTCAATGCAAGGTTTCAACAAGCTAAGTATCAGGATTAGGCAGAAAGTGCCAAGTGGCAATCACAGAAGGTTTCAATTTGATTTTATAAAAGAAATAGAAGATGACACATATCCCAGTTAAAGAGAGTAGAAGCCACCACATTTTGAGATCTAAATTATCTTCATTTTGCTTCACCGATATAACAAAGACTGTCGTGGGTCCCAGGTTTTGTTTTTGAAGCAATCAAAAGCTGCCAGGTGTCACTGTCTATGTAAATATGAAATGAGGCTCAATTGTTCTATAATATAAATAGATTAAAGTAGAGACCAACATATGTCACCTTTTTTATGTCTCTTAAAAGATAGCTAAAAGTAGCAGAGATCACCACATTCCCCAGTTAAGTGAATCAGAGATTACCATGTGTCCTTTGTTGAGGCAAGCAGAAATTGCCACCTATCCCTATGCCTTTTAAAATTTTCTAGGGTGAGAAACTCTATGGGTCTTATTTTATATCTAAGTTGTTAAAGTTTTGAAGAAGTGGATTGTGACAGGTGTCAAAGGTGGAACCCACCTGAGCAAAGACACAAAAGAGTATAAGTTATGCAGAAAGTGCCGCGTGTCTTTAGTAAGTGTTACAGAACATGCCAAGTGTCATTCTTCAGTAATAAGAAGGTTTTCAAAAAAAATTCTAAGTTTCCTCTTCCATTTAATAGAAGGGATCATCCTATGATCTATTTCAGCCAATGAACTACCAGAAGACAGAGTGTTTCAAAATCTAAGAAATATCTTCTATTAGACACTTCCAGTTTGGTTTGATTTTAGTTGGGCCGTTAGATTGGGAACACACAAACAATCCAGAGTGAATCTAAGGCTATAGATAAAGGTGTAGAGATCACCAAAAGGATGATCATCAGATATCAGAGAGAATTTTCTGAGAGAATTATTGTCAAGAGTTTAGACTTTCTAGAGCTGTGATTAGGAATATCATTTGCCTTTGTTCTATTTTCTTAAGTTGGAAAGTTTATATAACTATGCATGTTTTTGTGCCTCTTATGTGACTGGAGAATTAATGAGAAGATTGAATCTTATGCATTTGTTTATATTTTGTGTCATTGTAAAAGTAGTCTAAGCTGTGTTGTCAAGAGTTTTAAACTTTCTAGAGTTGTGATTAGCAATATCATGTGCCTTTGTTCTATTTTCTTGAGTTGAAAAGTTTATGTAACTGTGCATGTTTCTATGCCTCTTATGTGACTAGATAATTCAAATAAGAAGATTAGACCTTGTGCCTTTGTTGATATTTTTTGTATCACTGCAAAAGTAGATTATGTTGTGAGCCTCTATTTCTATTATTTTCATCTTTTACATTGATCATGCCTTGTTTGCTCTTAAATGTAATTGAAGCTTACATATAGTCTCACTGTGCTCAAGATTAAGGTTGAATTACATTTAGGCCCATCGCCATAGTTAGATTTTCTTTCTTGCATTTGTGTTTCTATTAAAATTCCTATCCCTTTTCCCAGTATACACTTGATATAAAGAAGAGACCAGCTTCTCAAAAATCTGGAGGTTGTTTCAAGTTGCAAGTCCCACATCTTGAAACTTCTTATTGTTGGTGTTAAAAATAAGCACAATTTTAACCATCAATAGATACTATACATCAAAATTTAATGTATTGAAGACATAATATAACACATATTGTGTTATTTTAAACTAGGTAAATTATACATGTAAAAAACATTGTAATGGGTAAATTAAACATGTAAACAAAAATTTAATGGGTAAATACAACCACATTCAAGTCTACACAACAATAAAATGAACTCAAACATCCAAATCCCAAGCTGATACAAGTTTGTAATTTATTATCTTCTACAATCTTGTATCCATAAAGAAAAATTAATTGTAATGTGTTTAAATAAATAAAGATAATTAATATATTCTAGACTTGTATGAAATTGTATAATTATACATTTATTAAAAGGGGTTTTCACCTTTTCACCTTTTTGTAGTTTGTATGGGTACACTCTTTCTTTAAAAATTTGGTTCTTTATTCCTTTTAAGGTATTATATAATGTAGTAACTAAAAATTCTCCTCATCAATTGATTTGATATTTGTATTTTAAAAATGTTTCTTGTTTTAGAGTTTTAACTTATGTTGTTTTCATGGAGGCACCAACCTACAGAGCTATGTCATGGGTGGTTATTTTGGAGATAAAAAGTTCTAGAGTTGTATTGTGAACTATTTTGATTGAGACATAAATAAATGAATAAATATTTTGTCAGTATTATGAATTGTTGATAAATAAAAAATTATATAATTTAAAAAAATTGCATGATCTTATGTTACCTTTTTCAAGTTGTGATGTGTCATGTTCATTAATATTGTCTTCCATTATTATTATTTCTTTACTTGCATGTAATGCCATTAGTGCTACACACCAAAATATTTCTAAGCTATTAGGTTTGAAAAATAAAACATACACATCAAAATATTGTTAAGAAGTTAATTTTGGAAAATGAAGCATGATTATAAAATAAATTAAAAATGTTATGCACCTGGTATTGACCAAAGTGGTTGTTCTTAAACTAGTTGCTTTGAATTTGTAAAAAAAAATTGAAATTGAACATTAAAAATTGTTTGTTCTTCAGTTTTTGTAATGAATTTCTACAAGCATGCACCAATCTAGCTCCTATATATACCCCTAGCATGTCACATGCATCTAAATCATTAAAAGTAGAGATATGTTTCTGCCAAAAGATGTTATCTAGTTCATTTTTGAGTGGCCTTATTGTTCTGTGTGAATGAATCATTTATAATGTTGGTACATCTTTGTAGCTATCAAAAAATTCCTCTAATCTACTTTGTTGTGAATGGAGGTTGAAACCCTATAGCTAAAAATGAGTGGGATATTGAAAAAAATTGATACCTATAATATATGTCCAATTGAATCCATAACTATATGGACCCCATATTATGACACTTGTATCTTGCATGTAATAGAAATCACCAACACATAGATTCTTGAGAGAGGTCTGAATAGTAGAATAATTTTCTAGTTTGTGGATGATGAATGCATTGAAGGCATCGATAATAATTTTTTTAGTTAATGCCTAAAGAAATAGGCAAAGATGTTCTTCCTTAAAAACATTAGTGAAATTCAAAAGATCAATAATTATCAAATCAACATTCAATCCAAGAATGAAAATTTCACTAAAATCTTCTAAAATGGATGGCCAAAGACATGGGGTCCCATAATGGCAACTAAATCTTTCTATATCTATCCCAGGAAGCTAAACTCCATCATTATGTAGATAAATTTTCAATATGCTTAATGAATCTTGATATAATTCTTCCCAACCATTTTTATTTTTTTAAATACCTTCATTTAGGACACACATCATCAAACCTTTTCATTTTTTTTTATAATATTCCATTACCTCTTTAGCTATGATTGTTTAGTCTAGTGGTAGTATCATATCATGGTTGTTGAAATAATCTATAGTTTTTGATAATATATTATTTTCCATCTTCACTATTTTGTACCAATTATCCATGTTATACCCAGAGGTTTTCAAGAAGGAAATAGACCTTTTTTCCAATAAATTTGCTTATTAGGAATACATAACATAGAGCAATATTAATTAATTAAAGATGGAAAAAAAATCAGAAAACATAACATAATAGAAACACAAATTTAACGTGGTTCACCCAATATGTTCTACATCCACACAAAAATAACCAGTCATTATTTATTCTAATAAATGAAGGGAAAAACCTGTAATACAACCACTACAATATCCTCTTCACTCACATACAACATGAAACCCATCATTATAATTCCCTCATATAAAAGGAGGGTTACATATTAAGAATAAAATCCATAAACATCATCTCTACTTTTAGATCTACAAACTAATAGAGAATGATCCAAATTTACTATGAAATTAAAATAAGAACAGGGTCCACCATTTGAAACTACTAGTTCTATTTTTTATTTATCTAAAAGCCCTTGAATATTTTAAGTACTATTATACCAATTAGATTTAAATATTATTTATTTGACCCAAGTAGAGTACCACTTTCAAACAAATCAAATGCCTTATAAAAAAAAATCCCAAATGGGTTGTTCCATGAAAAGAAGGCATTTTCTTTTCTACAGTTGTTGTGCTGAGTAGTTCATTTATGTGAACAAGTGTCTATCTTGTTTGTGTATTTTTTCCATATTTTTCTTCTTTATTTCAAGTTTATTCCAACCTCTTAGTTTGATAAGGTCACGTTTAAATCAAACTCTTTTTACAAGTGAATCCTTATAAATTATTTCATTCACTTCATTATATTAGTTACATATTTTATGCACAATATGGAATGGAATAAAAGTTTTCAAAAATCTTACCCTTCTAATAGAAAATTTATTTCTCAATGGTTATGAATTGTATTTCTCTTCTGAAATAATTATCTATTGTGTTGTAATTAATAGTTGGCCATCTGTAATTTTGAACCTTATAGTTTTTTTTCTTTATCATATCTTCTAGGACTTCCTTTAATTCAATAATACATTTAGGGTTACTTAGATCAAAAGGAAATAAGAAAACATTATTCATTGGATCCTCATTATGTTTTATAAATGAAAGAATTATATCATTCACCCCTCTTTCATTTAGATTTTTTATTTTGATATTAACATCCCCCAATTCACAAAGCCCTACAAGAATGTTCAAGGAATAATTTCCAGAGGAAACATACCATGTAGAGAATTCATTATGTGTCTCATTAGAAGTTTGTGTTAATAAAAGTGTTCCAAAATTTTGTTCAATCTTATTTTTATACATTGGTGTGAGTAATTTTATGGCCTCTTTCAAATATGCATACAAATATGTTTCCCTTTCTTGTCTTATTTTTTTCAATGTTTTTTCTGTCATGACTATATGGTATCTTAAATACATGTTTGCATGGTGGTAAGGAAAAAGTTGTTTCCCCTTGTTGATGTTTTTATTTAAAAATATGCTGTATTATAATGACCAAATCATCTCTATCTATCAATATAGACATTTGAAGGTTGTCATAACTATTCAAATGAAACCCAAATGTTTCATAATAAGGAGAAAAAATAATTTTTGTCAACTCCATTTTACTGGGTGTAAATTTATTGAAATTAGTTATAGCTTGATGGATAATTCCCTCTTCTCCTTTCCATACTTCCAATTATAATTTAAGTTCATCTTCAAGTTCATCCTTATCAAAGGAAATTGTTATTCCAATCAGAGAAGATTCTTTTCTTGATGTAGTGATAAACAAGTATATGTTTGCATGCATGTTTAACAGACTAAACAATTCAAAATACCAATCAATAAGAGGAATTTTTTCACCACCATAAAATGAAATATGTTGATGTGGATTTATTTTTAGTTTGGGTATTTTAAATTATAATCTATCCAAATTCTCTTGGAGTGATGCCTTCTTCTACCTTTTATCCAAATTCTCTTTGAGTGAGGCCTTCTTCTACCTTTTAAGTGTGAGAATTCATTTTTCCCTCAAAGACATTCTACAAAGCAATTGAAATTATTTAAATATTGATCTTTTGTAAAATGCAAGTTGCATATTGCATCGATTCATGAAATTGTTTTATGTTTGAATAGTGATTAAATGTATATCACCAAATGTTAATTCTAAACTACAATACAAAATACATATTAAATATTCGTAATATATAAATTAAATTAAAGTTAAACTAATAAGGTATGACCAAACCAAAAATAAATTATGTACACCAGCCAATATAATCTAATGGGTAAAGGAATCCATAAACATTTATTTCAAAGGAGTAGGATGAGGGGAGGTATGTCTCTAATATGTGTCAAAATGCCCATCAATAGGTACCTTCAAGGTATCTCATAGGAGATACCTTTTAATAATGCAAAAGAGTGATTTTTTATTACAAGACATCTCAAAGGAGATATATTAAATTTAACCATGATGATATTACAAGTGTACTTCAAGGCCCTTGAAGGAATCTCCTAGTGGACACCTCAAAATCACTTTTCTTCACCTTGAATGTATCTCCCAATATAAATTTCCTTAACCTTGAAATAACTACTAGTTTATAACTTGATAACTTGAAGGGCCTTGTAATACTTGGGTGAGCATGAATTTTAGGACCTCTTGTGCACATGCTCTTTCCAACTCAATCTAGTTTAACAATTTTCCCTATTCCATTGATAGTTTCAGATCTAAATAATTACCTTGTTGTACCTTTAAAAGTTTCCTTTACCTTGATGGTCCTTTTAATATCTTCAAAGTATCTCTTAGGAGATACCTTCAAGTTACCCATAAAGGTATTACAAGGCCCTTAAAGGAATCTCCTATTAGATACCTTGAGATTAAACTTGCCCAATGTTATTGAGGTTTCTAATATCTTCAAGTTCAAGTTACCCATGAAGGAATATCCTAGTGGATAATGTTTATGCATAAAACTCTCACTCTCAATGAATAGTTTCATCTAGAAATATTTACAAATATGGGATGAAATTGTGATCTATGAAGCAACCTCTAGGACTCCCATGATTCTTAGAAGAAGTGTTGTGGTGATGCATTTCCCCCTCTAAATTGCCTCTAGAATTCTTGTTATAAATGGGGCCCACTTCCCTTGGCCAATGGAGTGCCTTTAATTAAAATAATAACTCCTTTATTTGTTAAAGAACACTATGATGACATGTGTCATTAGTAAAATGGACTAAGAATTATCGAAAAAATGAAGAAAGGGAACTCAAAAAAGAAGAGGTTGATTCACCACCCACCAAAATTCATTGAGCATGTTGATGATGAAAGGCTATATGACCCAAAACATCATAACACGGATTATGATCCACAGATACCTTGAGGTTTAACTTGAATAATGTTATAGAGGTCTATAATGGATTTAATGAGATATCTTTCAAACTGACACAAGAGTGGATTTCTTTTTCAAGGTATCTTTTTAGAGCAACCTTTGGCCCAAATATTTGAGTTTTCCTCTATGAAACTTTCTAAAAGTACTTGAATATGTTTGTCTATGTGTGTGCAACACCGACTAGAAATAAACATTAGTTATGAAAACACTTATCCATGGAGAATCCATATTCAAAGGTAAACCTTGAGACCATAGGGACATTATTTTCTACTCTATTCTTCACCCTATTTTGGAAGCTTCCTAGAGTGAAACTTTTTGAAATAAATAATTTCAAGTCACCTATTAAGATACCTTCATGTTACCCTTAAGGAGATGATTTCAACTCACCCATTAAGATATTACAACATGTTTGAAGGAGTCTCATAGTAAAATACCTTGAGGTAGAACTTACCCATCATTATTATAGTGTAGAAAGGATTCAATGAGTAAATAGGTGTTTCAACTAAAGAAGGTAGTTAAAAATACATTGATTATTGTGTATAAGGTCTTATCTATTTTATCGATGGGTAAAAGTATCTTAATTCCAAGAGTCAATATGAAACCATCAAAATTTTAGACCTCATAAGATTTAATGAGTACTCTTTAGGATTTTTAAAAGTACCCTAACATCTTTTTTTGCAAGACCCTTTCACCCATTTTCACTTTACCCTTTCGAAATGACCCTTCCAACTTTTGTTATCAGACATTTTTTACAACTCAAAAATCTTCAAATAATTCCTTGCAGTAATCTTGCTAGTGTAGTTTTGCCAAAATAATGACCTCGAGGTCAAATACCCTTTAGGCTTTGTGTAACTTACCCTTTGGGAGTTTTATCAAGGACAATTTACCTATAGAATTGCCTTTTAGCATTTTCAAAATTTACCTTTTCCCTCCATGATTACCCTTCAATATTTTTGGAATGGCTCTTTGCCCTGTAGACTTACCTTTCAAGACTTTTATCTCAGGCCATTTCCCTAATGAAAGTACCCTTTAAACCTTATGAAAGTACCCTTTGATATTTTTGAAAGTACCCTTCAGATTTTTGAAATTACCCTTTAGGATATTTTAAAGTACCCTTTGGGATTTTTGAAATTACCCTTCAAACTTTTTGAAAGTACCTCTCAAACTTTTTGAAAGTACCCTTTGGGATTTTTGAAAGTATCCTTCAACATTTTTGGAATGGCCCTTTTCCCTTCAAACTTACCCTTTGGGACTTTAGTCCTAGATCTTTCCCCAATGATAAGTTCCCTTCATACCTTTTGAAAGTGCCCTTTGGCCTTTTTAAAAATACCCTTCAATTTTTTTATCATCACCACTTTGGCCTATAAAATAATTTGTTCGAGATAATTTACCTGAGACATTAATTTTTTCATAATTTTTTTGTGCCATAGTTATTCTATCATGTTGAAAACTTTAATCTATGCCACTTGGTTTAAGATTTTATATTTTCCCAAGCCCTAACTTTATTCTTTGCTATTATCTGTAGGAACCAATCTCACTCACTACCAAGTGACATTTTCTAATTTGGAGATCATCCATGCATATTTTGGTTGTACATTTTTCTCAAATCTCATTTGGACTAATGGACATGTTTTTATATGATCATGGTTTTACCCCTTCCAATGTCACTATGAATTTCTACGTGTTTTTCTATATTACAAGTTCAATGGAATTTTATTTGGAAATGAACATGTTTAGGGTATTTTTTTGGTTTTACATTGATCTTGAATCTCATTTGGATTAATGGACATATTTTTATATGATCATGGTTTTATATCTTTTAATTTTTCTATGAATATTTTGTTGTGTTTCCTAAATTCCATTTTTTGGAATTCTCCTTCAAGGAACAAGTGGAATTTTCCTTTACATGAAAGGCACCGCTATGTTATATTTTGAAGGCACCTATAATACCTTCAATGTATCTCTTAGGAGATACCTTTAAAACATGCATAAGAGTGTATTTAAACTTCAAGGTATCTCCTTGTAGATATATTTCAAATAGGGATAAGAGTGGATTTCTCTTTCAGGGAATAAGTGCAATTTTCCTTTACATGGAAGGTACTACTGGGTGATATTTTCAAGGCCCTTGCAATACTTTCAAGCTCAAAAATGCACAAGAGTGCATTACCCCTTGAAGGTATATCCTAGTAGATAACTTTCAAATAGGCACAAGAGTAGATTTATCCTTCAAGGAATAAGTGCAATTTTTCTTTACACAAAACACACTACTGGTAGTTGTATAAACAAGTGGGAAACAAGTAGAATCTCCTATTTTGGCACTACTGGGTGATATTTTGAAGGCCCTTGAAATACCTTTAAGTTATCTCTTAGGATATACTTTTCAAATATTAAAAAGATTGGATTTCCCATTCAAAGTATATCCTAAGAGATACCTTTCAAATAAATGCAAGAGTGGATTTTTCCTTCAAGGAATAAGTGCAATTTTCCTTTACATGGAAGGCACTATTGGGTGATATTTTGAGGGACACTATAATACCTTAAATGTATATCCTAATATATACCTTTCAAATGTGCATAAGAGTGGGTTTCCCCTTCAAGGTATCTCCTAGGAGATACATTTCAAATAGGGACAAGAGTGGATTTATCCTTCAAGAAACAAGTGAAATTTTCCTTTACATTGAAGGTAAAAGGTTTATAGGTATGGGATTGAATTAAAGTCTATAAAAAGACCTATAGGATTTTATAAGCTGAATCTTCATTTATGTTTGAAGAAAGGAAAACAAATAACATTTAAAGTAAATTTAACATAAGGTGATACACCAAGAGATTTGAAACATTAATAAAAAATTGCATAAAATAGAATATATACTTAAGCATTATAAACCATGAAGGAGCATAAAACACGAGCTATAGTTTATTATTCAAGTAAAGACTCAAAATATAGAAGTAGAAGAAAAGAAATAGTAGATAGAGATAATTCTCTACTCTAAATAACACAAAACATCACATCCTCTTCATTGTAGATGGATAATAGAATATAGAAGGCCACAAGAGGCACACATAAAGCATCTAATCACATCTATGAGGTGCACTTGTTAAGGTTTCAAAATATAAAAATGATAACTACTACTATCCTAGTCTATTACAATGATTAAAACAGTAAGAATACCAAATATGGTAACTAGTAAAAAATAATAACCAACCCCCTCTAAAAGGGAAGAGCCTATAATATATAGGCAAGGTGGTAACTTAGTGAAATGACACCTAGAGATTCTACCAGTCATGCCCATGATGGTGCTATTGTAACTAAAAGAGGTTCTTTATCTCATGAGTATAGTTAGCCTTTGGATCCTTGATATGGCACAACTATGTTCTATTACAACCACTATGCTTAAGAAAAGCAAGGTGGTGCCACATATATACTTCCAAAGCTATCCCGCTTATGTTGTGTTTAATGGCCTTGGTCCCCCTTAGAATAGTTAGATTACACTTTAAGATGGGATTAAAGTGTTTCAAAAGTTTTTTTTTGAAAGAGGGACCCACACTCTTATCCAATGGCACTCCTTTAAGTTTTAGTAAATTGACACCACTCCTGGATAAGTACAAAGATGACATGCATCAAGATAGTGCTTCTATAGAGGGGCTACAAACTTCTTTAGTGAGATTGAGGGTGGGAGTACCATGAGTTAGAATCATTATAAGGCTAGTACTTGGGAAAATAATTGAAAAGGGCCAAATGAGCTTGAATCTAAAGATGAGTTACTTCAAAGCTGACAAACATGGATTTTTAATCCATAGTTCCTAGTGACTCATATAGGCATCTACCTATGGATGGGAGAACCCAAAAATTTGGTACTTAAACTAATCAAAGGAGAATTATAAAAATGGGATGAAGGTGTGGATACCTATAATTTTTAAAGGGACACCTACAAGGGCACCCATTCTTCCTCCTTTGGTGGGTCTCCTTTTTTAGAGCCTCAAAAGCTCTATCTAGATCTATTATCTCTTTGAAAGAGATGTTTTCCAAGCCTTTAACCATTACCATCATCTGGAACTCTAGCTATGTGAGTGGGTGAAATTTTTTTCCACCTCAAAGATGTCATGCACTTGATCAAGGGCCGTGAAGGCTCATTCTACTTTTTCTCAAGTAGAGCCTTGATTTGGTCCTCGGGGAGGATGTTATTACTACCAAGAAAAGGGAGGTTAGTCTTAATTGGACTAAATCTTCAATGCATCCCCACCTATATCAGACCACATGTTCTAAAGCATTAAATAATGCCTTACACTTTTTAGTTGCCTTACTATAACCAAGAAACTCATTAACCTTGGCCATTACTTACCTCTAGTAAGTCACCCTTGATGTTTGTAGCATCTCATGAGAAGCATTATAGAGGTTCTAGATGAGGCTCTATGACTTTTAGACCTTGGGGGAGATGAATGAAATCACTTGATCAATATACACACTCACCTGAGAGGCCAACTTATATGCATTTACAATGAAATTTAGTGTTATCTTCAATTTTTCCACCATGACTTTGATCCTTTCCCAATAGGATTTGTATAGTTATTACACCATAGAGAGGATTTTTGAGGCCTATGGATGGGTGGAAAGGTCATTCATCAACATTTCAATTTATTGGTTCTTGATCAAATATTTTTGTTTCACCTTTGCTACAATTACTGATATGATTGATAAAAATAAGAGAGCTCCTAGCAGACTCGATCTAGTTTAGTATTTTTCTCCTGAAGCTCATGTTTGGTGATCACTCGTAGGTTAAATTATAATTGTAATCTCTCATTAGAGATTTGGATCTATAGGTCATACCTTTCTTTATTAATCTCTTCATCTTTGGCCTTAGCCTCAATATTGAGGCATTCAATCATGGCTTTCACTCTTTCAAGCTCTAGCTTGGTCTTTTCTAGCTATTGGGTCACCTTGAGGTAGTCCATGGTAATGGAATTTTGTGTCTCTTTCATCATGTCAACTCTATCAGTGGGCATGGACTAGCTAAGGTTGAGTTTGATAGCTTGTATAGTGTAGTCCCTTGGCTACATTTCTCCTTGGGGCTTGACTACTTAGGGGGTTAGATGAGAAACCATAAGGGATTGGTGTGTAGGGTCATAAAATGACCACATGTGAGTTTTAGTGTAGGCCTTAACCTACTTCCTTCTCTTTCTTTCTATTTGGGCCTCTCGATCTAATCTTCTTACATTCACCTACTACTGGTATTAATATAGCCATTGAATGCTCTCCCCATAAAAGGGATTCCCTATGGCAATGTGAATGGAATAATTACTTTCTACTATGAAGTAATGGGTGTCATTCCTCTGGAAGAAGTTGGATGTAGGGTAAGGGTGGAAGGGGAGAACATAGAGATCCCACAGAGTGAGAGGAATGGTGAGTGCACCATGATGGAGGATAATATTGAAGTTGAAGGTGGTGGGGTGATGAAAAGCATATATGAGGAGATCAAGACCACATAAGAAAGTGATGTGATATAAATGGAGGATTGGGTGGAAGAATATGAGAGATGGGCTAAGGTAGTACTTGGCTGAGAAATAGAGACTATCAAAACTTGAGGCAATATGGTGGATGGAACTATTAAGGTAATGAGAGAGGTAGAGGCAAAAATGTGGGGACCTAAGAAGTGGATTTTATGCTATGTAGGCTCAGGTGGAGGGATAGATTTGGGTTCCTCAATCCACTTTTACTAGGGTGAACCAGTCACAAGATGGCTAGAGGGAGACTGCTATTATTGTAGAGTTATGGAGTATGAGTACAAGGGATATGGTCATGAGAAAGGATTTTGAATCTCTAAGAATTTGACCTCTTTCTGAAGTGGTGTGACTTCTGCTATAAATCTAATATTATCTTCCTTATATTCTTCTTCTCCTTCTCCTCCTATCATTATTTTATGGGAGAGTTTTTCCTTTGCTAAGTCCTCCTCCTAATGATGCTCATCTCAAATCTTATCAAATATTCCATCTCTATCTTCCTCATCAATCCTAATGTAGGGCAAGTTGATCTCATACCTATATTTTATAAATGTGGCCTTTTTCTCTTAGCTCCATCCTAACTAGGTGAGCTACCTCTTCATCACCTTTGAAAATTTCTTGGTTGGGATATGATCTTGGACCTTCTCATATAAGGACTCCCATAGTTTAAGGGTGTCAAAAAAGATATGAGCCAAGCCCACATAATTTTTGAGAATGTCTTTAAAGAATGACTTCCTCTACTCTAGGTAAGGCTAGGCTTGATGCATGAGGGCACTAGCAGTCTTCAAGTTTACTATGTATTTGACTAGATCATAGTTCCATCTATCATTTATTAGGTCTAGGCCAAAGTTAGTCAGATTGAATATGAGTAGGGATTCTTGGTTATTTTTTCACACTATAATTCTTCCTCTTGTGAAGGGGACATCATATTGACATTTCTTCTTCTTCCCTACCCCATAGATGGAATCTACCATATCAAGTTAGTGAGTATATTCTAAGGCCAAAGTTTGGTTTGTCAACATGTGTAAGATTTAGAAGGGTTCTCACTATAAATTATGCACTCAAAGGAATGAGAAGTGGGCTCCCTATAACTAATTGATCAAGACCTTACTCTTAGTGATCCATGCTAACTTCACTTTATTCATTCTAAATGTAAGGGGATCTATGTTGAGGTCGATGAGAATTGGATTCATAAAAATCTCTAAAAACTTGTAATAGTCCCTAGTGATAGATAGGATGTTGGTCCATATAGTGACTAAGTTTACCACATTGGGGAAGATGTCTATTTCATAGGAGTTAAGGATGAGGTATTTGGAGAAGAACTCAAAATGCTAGAATAGAAGGAGATGTAGAAGGAAGAATGAGTAACGAAAGGTACCTACTATTGAAATTTTTTCCAACTCATCTCTTATGGAGGTGGTGATGGATTATATGAAATCCAACCTAAAATCTTGTCCTTTCTATGCTAAGGTTATGAGGAGGATTTCCCCTAGCTGTAATTCTACAATGTTAGCATTAGAGTCCATTTCAAAGATGAAGATTGATATGGATAGAGTATCTCTTAGGTGTTGTGTGAGAAACCTATTGAGGTAAATGGGTGTATGAAACATCTTCATGATTTTTCTTTTGAGGATAAATCTAAGAAAGTATCCCTTTTCTCAGACTTAGGAATCGTAAATTGTCTAGAGGCTATCTACATTGTAAATCTTGGCCTCTCAATTAATGGGGTGTAGAAGCATATCTCTAATGTTATCTATGCTAATTTATACCCTTAAATGGGTGTTCCCATTAATTATGCCAGAGAAGGTGTCATATATTTAAGTATGGAGGGTGATGATCTTTGGGTAGGGATGAACATAAGACACCATGAAATGTGGTAATGTGCATTCCCATAACTTGTAGATAAATGAGTCATAATCATTTATGTTGACCCTTGTGAGCATTCAGGTGTAAATTCCCTCTCTTAGACTCTTAGGGTTATTGGCCAAATTTAGGTCAAAGAGATTGTCCATGAAGTTGGTGACCAATGTTTTATCCCTCTAGTCCTCAGATTTTTTTTTGGTGTTGGGTACCTTTTCTTTTCCTAGAGTAGGGGTATATTTATTGGCTCTGATTATTGTATGTTTGAGGAAAAGGTTACCCCCACTACTCAACCCATAGGTTCTTTGTCTAATGGGATGTTGGTCACTTCCTAATGAAGATGTAAAAGCTTTTATTGGTGAGAATTTTTCTCTAAAACCACTCTCTATTTCTATTAAAGGTCTATATTAATGGTTCTCTGCTTTGCTACTTGGAACTATAGACTCAATCCTTTCTAATTTTCTCAATTTGCTCAATGTTCTTGATGCTTTCAATGTTTCTAATGGTTATCTTGGATGAGGCAAGTGTATTCATACATCAATGCCACTAAGTAGGACTATGATGAGAACTTTTAAAATAAATCACCCACATAAATGATAAGGGTGGTGCCAACTCTCGAAGGGCCACTCATGAGAGACTTGTGGTGATCATTATGGGGAGTTGCATAAAAATGGGGCATTTGGAATTAATGGTAGGTAAGGTGGGTAAATAATCATATTTTAGAGAATGTTTTTTGAATATATATGAGGACTAAGGAGGAGATTCATGATGACTAGAAGAGTCACTTATGCTAATGACACTTATTTGAAAAGGAGACAACAAATGGAAGGAAAACAAAGCAATGGGAAACAACAACAAGAAAAAGGAAACACATGATAGAAATGGAAACTAACTAATTATGTACAAGGGGGAAGATGGGTAGGTCAATTTAAATGTTTCAAGTTGATCCCATTGATGGGGATCTCTAATACATTTCCCTATTGATCTACTAATTCATAAGCATTCCCTTACCTATCACTGATGATGTGAAATGGTCCTCTCAAAATAGAATTAAATTTTTCATGTTTTCCTAGTTTTTTGGTCTATTGATCATATTTGAGAAATAAATCTCTATGTTTAAATCTTGAGTCCAATGACTTCCTATCGAACCATCACTTAATCACTTGTTGTCAGATGAGCTTCAAATCACTTGCCTATTATGTCACCTCCTAGAGTTTGAGTAATTTAGTAAGCCAAACCTTTAATTATCTATTTTATTCAATTTTAATAGCTTTTAAAATCTATTATGAGAGGATTTACAATTATACTATCATAATTATTTCCTTCTCATTTACAAGCTCATATGTGGAAGTATTTGGAACATATTTAGGGGTGATGAAATATACCCATATGGTCATCTTCACATGTAGGTGCCACTCCTTCTACTTGTCACTACACATTCTTTTGATCAGTCTGATTATATTTTTGTTTGTAGACTCCACCAACCTATTCCCTTATGGGTAATAATTGTATAAAGCCTTCAATATGTTGCATTTGTATTGATATTCACCCTCAAATGGGATTTTTATATAATTATGCTAGTGCCAATGAAGATGTATAAGTATCCATAAAGAATTCTTATTCAAAACCACTCTCTATCTTACTAAAGGCACTAGTTTAACAATCCCTACTCACAAATTCTCATAATTCTTGGCTCGGCTCTCTCTGCTCTTTATTCTCTCTAAAATTTCTTAATGCTATCAAAATCTCAATGCATCTAATTATTTGTCCAAATGAGGAGAGGGCTATTTATACTAAAATGCCCCTAGGTGATCTCATAATAATTGTCTTACATTGGGTATTTATACTCTAAAATTAATGATGGGGGAGGTGAGTTGATAATTGTCATCCAAGGAATGCTTTTAAAACTGAGGAGGGATAGGGTGAGGGCATGTGGAAAATAGAGGTGCACTTATGCCAATGGCACTTATTGGAGAGGAAAAATCAAAGAAGATACCTTTAAAACATGCACAAGAATGGATCTCCCCTTCAAGGTATCTCTAAGGAGATACATTTCAAATAGAGATAAGAGTGGATTTCTCCTTCAAGGAACAAGTGCAATTTTACTTTACATGGAAGACACTACTAGGTGATATTTTGAAGGCCCTTGTAATAAATTCAAGGTATCTACTAGGAGATACCTCTCAAACATTCATAAGAGTGGAACTCCCCTTTCAAGTTATCTCTTAGGTAATACCTTTCAAACAGGTAGAAGAGTGGATTTCTCCTTCAAGGAAAAAGTATAATTTTATTTTACATCAAGGAACTAATGGGTGATATTTTAATTTTTTTTTAATACCTTAAATGTATCTCTTATGATATACATTTCAAACATGTACAAGAGTGGATTTACCCTTCAAGGTATTTCCTAGGAGATACCTTTCAAACGGGCACAAGAGTGGATTTCTCCTTCAAGGAACAAGTGTAATTTTCCTTTGATTAGAAGGCACTACTAAGTGATATTTTGAAATAATTTTTAATAACTTCAAGGTATCTCTTGGGAGATACCTTTTAGACATGCACAAGAGTGGATTCCCCTTTAAGATATCTCTTAGGAGATAAATTTCAAACAAGGATAAAAGTGAATTTTCCCTTCAAGGAATAAGTGAAATTTTCCTTTACATGGAAGGTAGTACCAAGTGATAATTTGAAGGACCTTGTAATACCTTATAGGTATATCCTAATAAATACATTTCAAACATGCACAAGATTGGATTTCCCCTTCAAGGTATCTCTTAGGAGATACTTTTCAAATAGGCACAAGAGAAGATTTCTCCTTTAAAGAACAAGTGGAATTTTCCTTTACATAGAAGGCACTACTAGGTGATATTTTGAAGGCCTTTGTAATAACTTCAAGGTATCTCTTAATATATACCTTTCAAACATGCACAAGATTTTATTTCCCCTTCAAGGTATCTCTTATGAGATACCTTTCAAATAGGCACAAGAGTGGATTTCTCCTTCAAGGAACAAGTATAATTTTATTTTATATATAAGGTATTATTGGGTGATATTTTAAAGGCCTTTTTAATACCTTCAATTTATCTCTTAGGAGATACCTTTCAAACATTCACAAGAGTGGATTTCCCCTTTAAGGTATCTCTTAGGAGATACATTTCAAACAGGCACAAGAGTAAATCTCTCCTTTAAGTGGAATTTTCCTTTACACAAAAAGCACTACTAGGTGATATTTTGAAGGCCTTTGTAATACCTTCAAGGTATCTCTTAAGAGATACCTTTAAAATATTCACAAGAGTGGATTTTACCATCAAGGTATCTCTTAGGAGATACCTTTCAAACATGCATAAGTGTGGATTTCTCCTTCAAGGAAAAAGTGGAATTTACTTTACATAGAAGGCACTACTAGGTGATATTTTGAAGGCACTTATAATAAATTTAATTTATCTTGTAGGATATGCCTTTAAAACATTCTAAAGATTATATTTACCCTTCAATGTATCTCTTAAGAGATACATTTTAGACAGGGACAAGAGTGGATTTCTCCTTCAAGGAACAAGTGCAATTTTCCTTTACTTGGAAGGAACTATTAGGTGATATTTTGAAGGCCCTTTTAATATATTAAAGGTATATATTATGAGATACCTTTAAAATATGTACAAGAGTGGATTTCCACTTCAAATTATCTCCTAAAAGATACCTTTCTAATAGGCACAAGAGATGATTTCTCCTTCATGGAACAAGTAGAATTTTCCATTACATTAAAGGCACTACTGGGTGATATTTTGAAGGCCCCAATAATACCTTCAAGGTATTTCCTACGAGATACCTTTCAAACATGCATAAAATTGGATTTCCCCTCCAAGGTATCTACTAATATATTCAAATAATCACAAGAGTGGATTGCCCATTCAATGTATCATAATTAAAAGGAACCACTTGATAGCTTGCTACAAATTAAGGGTCACTAGGTGGTGAGAAATATATTAGTCATCACACAAAGCTGCATTCCAAGAATCTATGAGGTAATCCAAAGGTTCCATGTGTCTATATTATGAACCAACTAGATATCTTAGTCATATTCAGGCCACATGAGTACTTAGCTGTATCCGAGGTGGTAGCTATGTGTCAAAATGTGGTAATATTTAGATTTAAATATAAAAATGATGGTAAATCAAATTCAAATTAAAGTTAAATTGAATTATGGAGAAATTAATTTCTAAAATCAATAGTTCAAAGTTTGACAAACTTACCCATTAATATGACATGAAATAGGATCATCGTCAGCATTATATTAATCAAGCTTACCAAAAAGGTCTTCTATGCATTCATCTTTCATTAAGATAATATATGATCTCATCAATAAAAATTCAAAATCCATTTCCAAAGCAGGAACATCTGGAACTACCAAGTTATAATATGTCTTGTTTCCCTATTCATATGGGATAAACATAGTCTTTTGAGACAATAGTTTCAATACCATTACATTGGAAATAAATGACAAACACTACAATGAACTATTATACCATGTGGAGAGGTTTCCTCCCTAGACATATACCTTCCAAGGGCTAACTCTACCTTAGCCATTGCCTCCATGAATAAATCCCCCAAGTGGTTCTTCAGATAAGACATAGATTAAGTAGATGTAATGGGCTAAAAATATATACAAACAACACCATATATATAAGGTGTTTTATACTTATATATATATATATATATATATATATATATATATATATATATATATATATATATATAAGTATAAAACAATTTATATATATGGTGTTGTTTGTATATATTTTTAGCCAATTACATCTACTTAATCTATGTCTTGTCTAAAGAATATATATATATATATATATACATATATATATATATATATATGTATATGTATATATATATATATATATATATATACATATACATATATATATATATATACATATACATATATATATATATATACATATATATATATACATATACATATATATATATATATATACATATATATACATATATATATATATATATATGTATATGTATATATATATATGTATATATATATATATATATGTATATATATATATATATGTATATATATATATATGTATATATATATATGTATATATATATATATATATATATATATATATATATATATATATATATATATATATATAAAGTCCAAATTGACTACAATTTTGCTCTGAAGTCTGAAGGTTTAGCTCTAAAGACTAGTAATTTAGCTCCAAAGACTAGAAGCTATGATATGAAGACTAATAGCTATGCTCCTAAGATGAAAAATCATTAATGGGAAGAATCCACCTCCATCATTGAGAATCAAAACAATGCCATTAGACCAATAATGTTGTAATCCATAATTTGATGTGACAATGTTTTCAAAAGATCTCCAAAAGAATTGATGTGAGAGTATTTTGTGATGATGTTTCCAAATTGTCTTTTAAAAAAATATTGATATAACTATGTTTTAAATAGAGGGTATTTCAAAAATATTTGGTATGATGCATAATTAATTGTGATTATTACTCCCAGTACTATCGATAATGACCTTTATGACACATCATTACTACTTGATCGAATAAAGCACCTTCCCATTATATCTTGTATGATCTAAAGAGAAAACCATAAATGTCACCATAATTAATGTCATAATCACATAATAAACCTTATTTGATATTCATTTTTTCGTTTTCACTACTAGCGATGGCTAGGTCATATTTATAGATACCTAAAACTAGCCACCAATAACATTCAACCAGGCTTTTGACCAATTTCTACCAAAATGCACAATTTGGCCTAAAAATACTAAAACCCATTAAAAGAGTTGAGATTTTTATATTCAAGTGCCTATTTTGGCTAAAGTATTACTAAATATGGAAATTCAATTTATGAAGTAGCTAACTTTGATCAAATTATTTTGAGTCAAAATGACATTTTCACACGTAAGTACTCTAGATTGCTCTTTTCTACCAAATTTATTTCATAAGACATATACCTTTGTTATTTTGTGTTGGAAACATCCTAAATGAGATAAAAAATCCAATGCATCTGACATTGCATCCTAATTCCAATCTAGTCAAATTTTGAGCCAATAACAAGACATTTTGACCAATTTGATTAATTTGTGCACCAAATGGCCAAAATTTGCACCAAAGTGACTAATCATGCTTAAAGATAATTAATTCAAATCATGAGCTTAATTGATAATTCCATGATAATTTTTGAATATTTCTTTTTGGAAATGAATATTGAATATATACATCATCAAATGACATCATTTCTTGGGAAGGTATCCCTAGGCCATAAATTCATAAAATATCTCATGAAGCCACCCCATGTCTCATTAAGACCCTCCATGCCTCTTTATTTCCTCTCTATCCCAATTATTGAAGGCATTTATTGATTTTTGCCTCAAAAATTGAATGTATTCTTAGACACACATCTTCATCTTGAGATGGATGGTTTAGGTTTATTCTAACTATTTTGCAAAATCTATAAATAGGAGGCCTTATCCATTGAATTTTAAGATTGGATAATGCAAAGTTATAATTCACAAAAAATTCCAAAAGCCATTGTAATTAGTGTTATAATGCCAAATTATTGAGCCAAACCAAAGCCAAAGACATCACAAAGGTGCCAAGGAAAAGAGGAGATAGCCTAGCCTCCTTTGATGAAGACTCATTAAGCACAATCCAAACAAGCCACTTCAACAAGCTATTTGGATAATTAAAGGAAGGTGAAGGAAGGTTTCTTTGCATTTTAGTTGTTATTTTCATATGTATGTTTGTTATCAAGCTCCCCTTAGTGTCTAAGCCTAGATATTTTATGCTAATTAGTGTATTTCTTTCATTTTTATTTCATTTTAGAACTAACACAATACTAATCATCATCTCTTGAGTTAAATTTCAAGTTCACATAATGGAATGCCTGGTGGGATGCTAGCCTCACAAATTTGGTCATAAGGATCCTACAAGAAAACTATTAACCTTTGTCATGTAGAATCTTGGAGTGATAGGCCCAAAAAAATAAAAAATTAAGTAAAAACACATTTTTTTGGAAGTCATGGATTTATCTTGACACAGTCATAAGATTATCACTACAAGTTGTGGTATTGCATTTCAATTATGTTTTTGCACTAACCTTGATCCTGTCTACATATTCTAATAATACCACTACTCATAAGTAGTGATATTGCAATCTCAGTACTAGCTGGTAGTAATATTTCAATACCACAACTAGACAGTCATGGGATTATCATCTTGACTCATAAGATTGGCTATTCGAGTTATGGGATTATTGATGAACCATTATTGGTTAACTAACAATACCACAACTTTCATCATGGTTGTATTGCACTGTGAGTCATGGGTTTACCTAACTAAGTTACAAGATCATTAGTAGACCATTAGTAGTTAAGAGATAATATCACAAATTCTGTAGAGGTGATATTTCACTGAGTCATGGGATTGCTCTATGGAGTCATGAGATTGCATTGTGTGAACTTTAGACTTCATTTTTCCAAGTTTATTATTTCAAACTTAAAATAGATTTAAAGCTAAAGGACATAATAACTTTTTCATTGTAAGGCCAACTTGAAATTTGTTAAATCACACTCTTTAGACATATTTTGAATGTTTAAAATGAATTAGGAACCTTATTTTAGGGCTTAATGAAAAATTTAGAAGCTTAAGTGAATTCCTTGATAATTATGCTTTCAAAGTTACAACTTAAGAACAAAGGGTCAAAATAACACACAAATTTTCATTTTGTTTTTAAAAGTGAACTCATTTGTCCAAGTTTTATATTCAATAGTTACCTACTTAGTTTTTGATTAGCAAAAAGATGGATATTGTGTGTATGCTCTTCCATCCGTCCCATTTAGTGAACTTTTAGAATCAAAAACACCATCCTTATTGAAAACATGCCTAGTCTAAGGCATAAAAAGAATGTCATTTAAAGCACTCCCTAAAATATCATAATAATTTTGGGTGACCTTGAGATGGTCGTAAAGTCTTTCTATTTTAAGTCATTATTTTATGCAAACTTGGCTTGTGAGGGGGACTTCATTACCTCCCACAAGTTCTAGATGGAAGATTTGACCCAAGGTTTCATCTCCCAACATCAACTTCATTACAGCCACTAGGATTGGAGGTTTTAGTGGTTAAACAAAATTCTAGTGTTGGAGTTACACATGGGACATATCTGCACTTTGGACATCACACTAAACTGAGCAAGCGATGGATGTATTGGTTGAAAAGGGGAAAGACCTTTTTGTAACAAGCCAAGTGCCATGGATACCTAATTGAAGTTTTTTTCATTTTCATCATGGTTTGAAAGTAATTATGTAATTTATCTATCTAGAAACATTTTAAAACTTTTAGTTTTTAGAAAAAAACCCACTTGCCGAAGAAGTACTATTGGTGTAAGGTGTGCCTCAAGGTCCATGTCATAGTATTATCATTTGAGATAAGCAGGAGGGGGGGGGGGGGTGGGGGGGGAGGGAGGGGGTGTAAAAACCATAATATATAATTCAAATTTAATTTTATATGAACACTAAAAATCCTCTCAAATGATGTATATAGATGGATTCCAACAATACCATGCAACCTTGTCAAATTAGGACCTACAACGATTGATTAGTTGGATTTGTCCTAGATTAATTTGTTTTATTTGAAGTAAAAAACATGGTGTTAAAAAAATTACATATACCAAATGCATGGTCTCAAAATTTCTTTGAGCAAGGAGGAGTTATGATTCCCACATAAATCATCACTTTTGCCTTATTTAAAATTATCATAAACTTTGAGTCATATCATCCACTTTGGCATAGTTATGCTACCTAATTAAGTTGATACCTTTTATAAGAGTTTATTTAAGTCAATTAATTTATAATTCACATTTTAATTTGAACATTTATAAGTTATAAAGATTGATGTGTCAAGGGGGTTCACCATTTTTACATTAAACTTGTTTTAACTTACGTTCAAACTTCCATTTGAATTGAAGGTTATTTAAGACTCATAATCATTATCACCACTTGGTAGACTTAAATTATCTTGTAAAAACACTTAAAATTTAAGTCTATGAGTGAAATTTTATTATCCCATTTTGCCTTGAGTCTGTTTGATGCAAACCTCTTTGTCTTAGAATTTTTTTTCAAAAACTTTGAGAGTGTGTGTGTCATTTGCAAAGGGTAGTGTTACGATGCCAAATTTGTGAAGCATATTTGCCTTAGAGTTTTTGAAACTAAAATTTTATTACATATTTTGAGTATTTTAGCATTGTTACACTACTCAAAACATTTCAAACAATGTTTCATCATAAACCTTTTTTTATATAGTCCAAGTTTTCTAAAATTGTCCAAGCTAAATTTGAGTGTACCTTGTGAATCTTTGTCTAGCAAAGTTATGGAATTTTATTTTGTCTAGCATATTTTTAAAAAGGAATAAATTTTTATGCCATTATTTGAGAAGAAAATAACCTATCTAGAAAGTGACTTTTGTTTCATACCTTATACCTATTTGATCAAGTTTATATCCAAGAGTCAAATGCCTAGATTTTATTAGAAGTGTTTCAAATCCATTAGATTAAAATATCATCTATTTCAAAGTCTATATTTTGATTCCATTTGGCCAAGAGTCCTAGCACATGCCTTGTTTTATCCTAGATATTGATGTCACATTTGGCCTAAATACCTAGAAACTTTTATTTTCTTAGATTAGACTGATTTGAAACACTTTAACCTTAGAGTTTGGCATTTCAATTTTAGGTCCATTTACATGATAGTTTTGTATAAGATGCGTAAAGTTAGACACTTAATATTAGCTTGTTTAATCAAAAATGTTTTCATAAAACTTTCCATCCTTTTGATTAAATCTAGACCAAGTTTGAATCATCTTTCTTTAGACATTATATTTTTTTCATAGTTTTTATAAATATTTATAGCATCACATTCACTATGGATCCCAAAATGTTTTACCATACTCGTAGTGGACTCATGTAAAATTCATGGATTAGTCATGTGGCCATGCAAGAAAAAATGGTGTAAGACCCCTACATAGATAATGTTGTTTATGATATGGATCCTTATATCCCTAATAACACAAAAATAGGGACACAAAACCAAGATCCATTAGATAAATATTTGGTTAATACACCATCATATTTAAAACAAGATCAAGAATATATTGTGCAATACCTAACTATGGTAGCTATAGTTGAGGAACCTTTTCCCTAACAACTATACTTTATTAATACACCTTCTACATATGATCCTTATTTTTTTTAGAATCATTTATTGGAAAATAAATATGAGGTTTTAGTTAGGGCCATAGATGTAGGGGCCAAGTTTTTGATAGAATTCCCCAATGAGAATTTACCAATTCTAGTGAGAATACCTCATAACATAATTTACAATCAACAAGATTCTTCTAGAAATCCTTTAGCTCTAGTCCAAACAACATAACATGACCTTAATATGCTTATCAAAGGCAAGGATCCCATGGAGGATCACTTTGTATAAATGTAGATAGCATACCAAACCTACTTAAACCTAACATGTAATTTTAACTAGATGGCCATGTTAAGTAAGTCTCTCATAGATTTATTTACCTCAACTAGAGTGCTAATAGAGTTGACTAGTCAAGACAATAAGTTGATTGAAAATTTATTTCACATACCAACCATCAAATAAGTATATTCTACTTTTAGGTAGGATAGTAGCCAAAACATAGTGGATAATGTGCAAGCAACATCCCATCCAAACCAAAGTGGTGTTAATATGCAACTAGTTATCCAATAAAATGTGCCTTTTATTAACACTACAAGTGGTTCTAAAAATTAGGGAGTAGGAATTTATATATCCCAACCTCAACCAAATGCTTCTTCAAATGCTCAACCTACAAGATTAGATAGCCAGTTAGCAACTAATGTCATGCCTCAATAGTAAAATGTGATGAATCCTACTCCTCATCAACAGGTGACGAGTGGTATTCCATAATAACAAGCACAACCAAGTATACCAATGTAATAAATTCCAAATATGTTGTCACCTTAATAGGGGGAAACTAATGTTCCACCTCATCAGGTAAAAACAAATATACCTCTTTAGTCATAGGCTTGTGTGTTAATTCATAACTAAATGATGTCTAACTAAAAATGTATGACTATTGTTCAGTGATAGGTTCTAAATCTCCAACATGCATTCACTTCCTAATGGGGATTCATGCAACAAGAAGGTTCCAATGTTTCTCAAGTACCTACTAGGCATAATTATATTTTGATAAAAATGTGCCACTCATTTAGAAACATGATCTTGGTTCACAAATTCCCACTCAACAACAAGGTTTTATTAGTTAGAAACATGTGACTTCTCAACCACAATAGGTGCAGTATGGTTATATCCCTTCATCCCAACCTTAAAATCCTCAACATAAAAACTTTATAACCAACCCTAATTAGAATATTAAACATGTATAATTCTAACAATTAAACCCTAATCTCCATATGTATATTATTGGTCTATTTAATAATTAAACCAATGAAACCCAATAAATACCTCCTTCATACCCCAGTCAAAGTGTTCCACTTGTGACTGCTCAATCATCTACCTAATCCAATATTCCCATAAATTTCTTAGAGAAAGAATTAAAATAGATAAAGGATGCAATCACTACCATCCAAACTAGGAAATAGGGTAAAAAGTTTATGTTTGATGATGTGTGTTCTTATCCTTTTAACATGGAGTAATTATAAATACCATTTCCTCTAGGATATGAAGCACTATAATTTGATAAATATAAGGGGAAAGGTGACCCCAAAGCCCATTTAATAGAATTCTTTGTGACATGTTAGCTAGCATCATATATGGACATATAACTTTTATTGTTATTCCCAAGGATTCTAGTAGGACAAGCCTTGGAGTGGTTTTTAATGTTACCCAAGAATTCAATAACAAATTTTGATGACCTTTTAGAAAAGTTTATGTAACACTTTTCCTACAATTTCAAACATGAGATTTCATTGGTTGACTTGATGAAAGCAAAGTAAAAATACATTGAGAGTTTTAAAAGTTAGATATAGTGATGGAGAGCCCTTACAATCTAATTTACCCATAGTTTACTAGATAAACAATTAGTTGTTGTGTTTACTAAAACTTTTCATAGTGAGATAGCTTATCATCTAGAACTACAATGTGTGCATGCTTTCAAAGAATTCATTGATAAAGTTTTGTTGATTAAGTGATCCATTATTAATAAAGGGATCATTAAGCTCACTTTAATTAATTAGAATCAAGGTACCAATTAGGGAAATGGCCAAAACTAAAATCCATTCCAAATGCAAGCATCACAACCAGCAATGGCCAATAACTAAGATAGACCAAAGCAATTCAATCATAATAAGAGTGTTGTGGGAAATGGAGTAATCAAGTCATGCCATGTCCAAATGGTGTAAACACCATATACTTGACTTGTGATACCTTTTCAACCTACTCCTACTTGACAACCTCTTCAACCAATACACCAAGCACAACAATCTAGACCTACATAAAAAATTCAACAACCTTTGCCATTGCAAGTCCCTCCTCCAAGGATAAAAATGCCTACTTATCACATCTTTAGTGACCTTAGAGAGACTATTGAGTCTATATTTTACAAACTTGCCACCACTAATTTGATTAGTTTGCCTATACCAAAGCATTATCCACAAGGCATTCCTTATCCTGATTGGTACCATGAAAATTAATTATGTGAGTACCATCAGGTTAACAATCATAATTTATGAAGATGTGTGAAAATCAAGCATTTGATTTAGAATATGTTAGATAATGGAGAGATAACATTTGATAATGGTGCTTCCACTTACAATCAGATAATTGGAATCTATCAAAACCCCTTCCCCAACATAAAAAACACCCCCAATAGTAACAACAATAGCAATAACAACATTGGCTAGTGCACAAAAAAATTAATAGTATTAAAAATTAAGGGCCAAACCAACACAACTAGCAGAACCAACAAAAAAATCAACAATGCCAAAATAATGGATAAAACCAAGGTCATAATGATAATAACCAACAAACCTACCATGCCATTGTACATGACTACAATAGAGTTGTAGGCCATATTATAGGAGGTAGCATTAATACCATCTCCATTAATCTTAAACCAAATTCTAATCAGATGAGACCATTACTAAACATACCAAACCAATCCAATTAGTTTGGTAATCCTTCCTTGACCTAGGACCACACACAGGTAAACCAATAAATAGGGATTCCCATTTTTGGACCTTATATTGATAACTTGATGTTACCCTGTGACCACACACAAGTGCATTGGCAATCGAGATTTGTCTTATCTAGTCCCACACTATTACCATCATTTGTTATAAATCATGATCCTATATTTAATCTCGATTATGTGATCACAACTCAGAGGTTAAATATTACCATCCTAGGTCCATATCCATCTTCCACTTCACCCATTATCCAACCATCTATTCAACCTTGGAATAAACCATTTAACATTGTCCAATATAAGAAGTTTGATTTTATGGAATAATTGTAAAATATGCTTGCACAAATATCCATTTTAGATTTATTACATATGTCAACAATCCATAAAAACATTTTAAATGACTTCTTGAGTCAATTCACTATTTCAAGTGACATATCCCCTAATAAATTCCAAGCTTTGGTTAGACACCTATCTCCAGTCTAATAAGTCACTTTCAACCAAAGTGATATGTCATCCCTTGGCCTATTGTATAATAACTTGTTATACATTGAAGTTTGCATAAAATGGAATAGACTGAAATGTGTCCTTATAGATAATGGATCAGGTCTAAACATAGTGTCTCTTAAGATCATCAAGCTTCTTAGGTACATAATGGTAGATTTGTAAGTAGAGACAATAACCATCAAATCCTATGACAAAGAGGAATAATAATCACAAGGCACCATTTGTTTGGTATTTATCCTTGGTTCCTTGACCCATGATACACTTTACCATGTAGTTGATCTTGATTTATCATATAATATGCTTTTGTAAAGACCTTAGTTACATGAAATTCATGCAGTCCCATCAACATTACACCAATGTATCAAGTTTCCCCATTTAGGGATGAAAGTTTATATACTAAGAGATGTGCATCCATATGAGCACTACAAGCACCTAGAGGTTGAGTTCAAGAGTTATAAATATTGCTTTGGCATGAATCCAATGGCCAAGAAAGATATTATAAAATCAATACTCCTTGATCCATTAGAAGAAAACTACATTGATTTTAATACCCTTGATTCCCTTTCCCACATTCCACCTCCTAAAGTATCCAATCATTTGACTATCTTTCCTAATGGCCCAGGGAAGTATGTGACCCATGATACCTTTCATATTGTAAACCTTCCAAAAAATCTAAAGTCCTTTAAAAGACCTAAAGCTAAGACACTTCATCCAAAATGGCAACAAAAGAGCAGAGGTAATGGATCGGTCATGTTGGTACTAGCATCTAGATTAGAACTAGACCCTCTTAAAGGGGATGATTCATGGTTGTACAATGACAACCAAGTTGATTGTTATGAGATTGAAAAGTATCTTATTCCCAATAGGATCATGAGAAATTAAGACTATGAAGGAGGAGGCCTTGGCCCTAATCAATAGGGAAAACTTGAGCCAATTTCTATGACCCAATAAAAAGGACCCTATGGACCTAGATTTAAACACCTAGGGGTGACTCCATATACCTTACTCATGTTCCATCACCATCGACTAGTGATGAAGATGTTGGTAGTGAATCAGAGTCTGATCATATCTTTTTTGATGACCTAGCTGAAACCAACATATTTTATACCCATTCCATTTTTAACCTTAGCCAAGTCATTCATCATAACCCACTACCATTTTATTATCCACAACTAATAGACTAGGACCAACAAGAGTTTAACATATCAATTGATGTGTTTCAAAATGATGAGGCTTTATATGATTTTATTGGCCTTAGAGACAATGTTCCATTGGGGGACCATAAATTAGGGATCTTAATCAAGTTGGATCCTACAACATATTTTAGAGAGTAGGTGAACACCCTTAGCCAAAATAAAATAATTAAAACATTGAGGTCCCAAAGTGAAAACCTCTTTGAGGAACTTTTTGACCAAGGTAAAAGTAAATAAAAAGGCCAATGTAGTGGTGAAAACCTGTTTCAAGTGCCATTAGATGGGGGTGTTTAACCTTATTCAACCATAACTTAAGAGACCACCAATGATGAACTTATGTGTGAGTCTAAATTTAGTTTTGAAGAACAACAAGCTTTTGATCAAATCATTCAATATTTTTTGATAGTTTTTGTTACATGGCCAAACCTTCCATTAGGGGACTCTGATTTGTCATGCCTAGGGGAACTAAAGAAGCCAATCCTAACAAAGGACTCTAATGTTTCTAACCAATTCAAATATTTACCCACTATCCTTGAAGATGGTTTAACCCTTTTAGTGGAAGATTTGATAGAGGTTAACATTAGCTCCCTAGATGACCCAAAGTGGATCAAGCTAGGTGCTTCCCTTATTGAGGAGTGTGAAGTATTTATATCCCTTTTGAGGGAGTTTTTAGATATTTTTGCATGGGCATATTATGACATGTTAGGTTTAGATCTCACCTTGGTTTTTCCCCACCTTATGGTAAATCTTGATGCCAAACTAGTAAAACAAAAGATACATAAGATGTATCCTTACATTGTTTTATTGGTAAAGAAAGAGTTGGAAAAACTCTTAGAAGTAGGATGTATTTGATCCAATGAATAATCAGAGTGGATATCCAATGTCATACCAATTAGTAAAAATCTATAAGGAATAAAAAATTTTACTAATTTTTGTGATATAAACAAAGATTAACCTAAGGATGACTTTCCATTGCCAAACATTGACATGATCATTGACTCCATAGTAGGTTATGAAATGCTTTCATTAATGGATAACTTTTTGGGATATAACCAAATTAGAATAACACCAGAAGACCAACATAAAATAGTGTTCACCACTCCATGGGGAACATTTTTTTACTAGTTTATGTCATTTGGTCTTAAGAATGTAGGGGCCACCTACCAAAGAGAAATGACCATCATATTTCATGATATGATGCATTATATTGTTGAAGACTATGTCAATGACATTATTGGAAAATCAAAGACCATGATTGATAACCTAGTAGTGCTACAAAGAATATTTAAAAGATTACATCAATATAAAGTTGGACTTAATTTTAAGAAGTGTGTCTTTAGAGTCACATCAGACAAATTACTAGGCTTCATTGTGTTTCATCAAGGCATTAAAGTTGAACTAGCCATAGTCCAAGCTATAATAGAGATGAAACCACTGACTACTTTTAATTAGCTCTATAGTTTATAGGGTAAGATCTACTCTATTCAACACTTCATACCTTAATTAGCTAATAAATGCTATATTTTTACACATACTTTGAAGAAGGGTGTCACATTTCACTAAGATGAGCACTACCAAATAGCTTTTTAGTAGCTAAAAGACTATTTAGTGAATCCACCTATTTTGTTGCCTCCTATTCTAGGAAAGCCATTGTTGTTATACCTATCAACTACTAACAATGCCTTGGGGGCACTTTTGGCTCAACATGATGACAATGGAAAATAACATGTTGTATAATATTTAAGCTATACATTGGTTACATATGAAAAAAAGTATATGCCCATAGAAAAAATTGATTTAGCCATGGTCTTCATAGCTCAAAAACTATGCCATTACATATTAAACAATAAGACCATGGTTATTTCAAAAGTAGATCTACTCAAGTATATACTATCTAAAATAGTTTTACAAGGTTGCATGACCAAATGGATCATGTTCCTAATTGAGTTTGACATCAAGTACATTAATCATGAAGACATTAAGGGGCAAGTTCTTATAGATTAGTTTATTAAAGTAACCCTTACTGATATAGATCCACTCACATTCTAATTTCATGATGAATGCATAATGACTGTCACTGAAACACCTCTTGAGGAGTAACACTAGAAGCTGTATTTTGATGGATCATTCACCACACATGAATTAGGGTTAGACCTTTTATTTATTACACCATAAGGGGATATAATCCCTAAATCATTCAAGATTAATTTTCTTTATACCAAAAACATAGTTGAATATGAATCACTTGTTGTAGGGTTGTGATAAGTAGTATAATGGAATGTATCTCATCTCAAGGTTTATGGTGATTATTAATTAATCATTAATAAGGTTACAGACCATTTTTAGACCAAATATGACAAGCTAGTTCCATATAAGACCATGGTCAACACTCTCAAATGGAAAATTTCAAACATTCAGTTTGAGCATATACAACAAAAACTAATAGAACTATAGATGATATGGCCACTATTGGATCTCTGACTCGACAAATAGACATAGCTAAAGAGTATCACTTCCTTATTGAGAACTAACTAACACCAAATCATGAACATTCAATCATCATGATGATTTGTGATATTATTAGTCATATTTCTATATGGGAATCAAACCTTTATAACTACCTCCATGACCAATTTTTACCACTTGACCTATCTAAAAAACAAACCAAAGCTTTCATCCATCAAGCCACTCATTATACCTTAATTGGATCAACCCTTTACCACTATAGTTTTGATAGAAATTTTATTCCTTGTTTAACTTTGACATAATCTACACTATCATTATGGAAATTTCACAAAGGCATATGTGGATCCCATACTAGTGAGGCTATTCTATCCAAAAAGCTTTTGCATACTAGTTACTATTGACCCACGATGGATGTAAATGCATATATAAAGAAGTGTGATAAAGAGTCAATGACATGATAATTTGATTCATGCCCTAGCCAAGACTCTAAAATGAATGTTGAAACCATGGAAATTTACCATAAAGGGCCTTAACCTCATTGGTAATATCAATCCCACTTCATCCGATGGCCACAAACATATCCTTACCACCACTGAATATTTCACTAAGTGGGTTGAAAATATAAACCTCACTTACGTGACTGGAAAACAAATTTCCAAGTTCATCTTCAACCATCTCATTTGCCACTATGTTATCCCCTCAAACATTATATTTGATAATGGAAGATCATTCAAGAATAAGGATGTTAACAATTTATGTGTTGAATACAACATCACACAACATCTTTCTATGATGTATTACCCTCAAGGTAATAGGTAGGTCAAAGCATCAAACAAATACATTATAAACATTCTCCAAAATATTATTAATGATGTTGGTCATGATTGACACCTTTAGATATTACATGCCCTTTAGGCATACCGTACCCATCCCTATAAACCCATAGGAGACATTCCATATTCACTTGTTTATGGTACAAAATCCATCCTTCCCATTTAGGTCAAGTTTCCATCTCTAAACATCTCTTTTATGCATGTGCTAGATGATAATGACTATCGAGTAACTCACCTACAATAGCTAGAGTTACTTGATAATAAATTCATGGATGTGATGAATAATCTCCAAGCCTATTAGAATCGACTTTGAGGTTGCTATAATTGGTGCATGAAACATAGAGAATTTGAACTTGGTGATCTTGTCCTTAAATAAAACCAAAAAAATACCAGAGCCAAATATAAGCATAAAGGTAAGTTAAAACTCAATTAGGTTGGTCCTTTCATCATTATAGCAAACTTTGAAACAAGAGCATATAAGCTTGCCATACCAGATGACCACAAACTTGATGATTCAAACATTATCCACCTCAAAAATGTACTACACTTGAGTAACTTGGTGTATTATCTATAAGGACCATTTCACGTTGTATCATTTTTTAATCTTATTTATATAATACCTTTTTCACCATATTATCATCATACCAACCTATCACTTTCCCTATCACCTTTTCATTTTAACATACTTTCCCTGTAAACCAAGTTCATTTTTCCCTCCCTAATCAGCCCTATGACATTAGTTCCATTGTATTTGGGTCCATAACCACTTTCATCAAGAGGATTTAGATTTCATTTTAGTATTTGATTCACACATTCCATATATAAGTAGTATTTTGGATTAGATAGACAAACATTTGGTATTTCATCCTTCATTTCTTGTTTCATTCTCTGTCATTATCTTGATCCTAATTATAACTACTTATGGGAAAATTAGTCTCAATGACCTATATCATTATATCATAGTTATAACTTCCTATGGGAAAGCTAGGGACAACACTTGTTTATCATTCCTTGACATAACCAACTAGCCATTCTCTATGCTGTATTATGCCTTTATACCAACTATGCCTATTTTTTTTGAATTGATTGCTACACTAATCATCTTACTTTGTTATAAGGTGGAAATATAGTGACTTGAGGTCCTAATCTGGGACTATGTAGGTAGTTCTTAATACTTACTGAGGTTAGCTTAGTCACCCTTTCCACCACACTCTGATTATTTTATGAGCAACCTAAGCCACACTCTCACCATTTTTTAAGTACTTTAAGCCATACTCTCATTTTTTTATGATCAACCTAACTAAAAATCTCAATATTTTGTGAGCTTGAACCATCTAGTTTCCTATCATCCTCGATAAATTTGAGATACTATAAAAATTCCAAAAATATTTGTAAAATTGTTAGAAAAAACCAAAAACATTGACCACTTCTTTGCCTTAAGGATTCTGGGAACTCTTACTAAGTTACAAGAAAATCACTTGCCACTTAGTTTCCCCATCCTTTTTGGCCTTTTCTCCCATGCACTTTCCATTTTTCAATACCATTCCTATTCTTCTATCACATCCATTCTATTTTTTCCTCAGTTACCAGTTTATTTCCATTTCTTTGGAGAACTACATTTGGCCTAAAGTTTTTGTTGGATATTACATCCATAGAACTATGTAAGTAGCATCCACTTACCTAGTACATATGGAGATAACTTGACCACCCCCTTCCTTTTCTTCTATTCCCCCATCATTTTTGTTTGCTAATTTGTTTCCTATTTTCTAGGGATAATGTTTTTCATGTTATTTTTAATAATATTAGGACTAAATTTTATTTTTTTGCTTGTTTGTTTGTTGTTTGTGTGACTATTTGTTTAATTTTAGTATTGTTACCTTGATTTAGTTTATGTGAATTCATTGGGTGATTCCTTGTGACTTTATTCATGAATCCATCCATATTCATATGTTTACATTGTCATCATGGTTTTATCATTTGTGCATTATTTTCTATTGAGTATTGGATTTCATGAGTCAGTCATTGTGCATATTTTGGCCTAGTCCTCATGATGTTCTATCATCATTCTTACCATTAAGTACTACAACAAAAATTATCTTCAATAAATCTAATAAATAAGGGAAGTATCAACATATCCTCTACACTAACATCCCAATCATATCCCAAACAAAAGAATTAACCAAAAAAGAATTTCAACTTTTGTTAGTTCAAATGAGCATGTACCTACTACTAGGTTGTTCTTATTTATCATTACCCTCTATGTTAAGTTATCATCATCATCAGCCAATCAATCATGTTTGCCATAATTAGGGTCTAATGATTATAACCACCTATAGGTAAATCATTATACACCATCCCACTTACATTTTTCAATGATTATAACCACCTTTGGGAAAATTATTGTGTTCTCACCAAATTCAATTTCTTTTTCCTAAACAAGGAAATTTTTTTTATCTTGTTTGTCTATCTTAACTATGGTAGCTCCATCTTCTTAATGATTATAACCACCTTTCGGTAAATCATTGTGTTATTATACCATATTACCACTATCATTATATAATGCTTATAACTACCTTTGGGAAAACCATTATACAACATCACACTTGCATTCTTAAAAATTTTGACTAATTTTTAAAAATCATTATGTTTTCACCCCATCATCCTCTTTTCTTTATCTCCTTCATTTTTCTTCTTTATTTTCAAGGGGTTGTTTTCCGACCTACTTGTGTCAATCATTCCCTCAAGGGGGCATCATATATTTAGTTCATCATCATTGTAGTTGTAGGCATACATGAAATTTTCATTCTTTGAGAATATGTTAATATGCTTATAGCTTGAAACAACTTCCCAAATAAGGTCAAACTATAGACAAATTGTCCACCAATAACTTCCAACTAGGCTTTGACTAATTTCTACCAAAATGCACAATTTGGCCTAAAAACACTAAAACACATTTAAAAAGTTGAAATTGTTATATTCAAGTGCTGATTTTGGCCAAAGTATCACTAAATGGGGAAAATAAATTTATGAAACAACTAACTTTGATCAAATCATTTTGAGTCAAAATGACATTTTTACACCTAGGTACTCTAGATTGCTCTATTCTACCAAATTTATTGGATAAGACATGTACCTTTGTTATTTTATGTTGGAAACATCATAAATTGGATAAAAAACTCCAACGCATTTGACATTGCATCCTAATTCTAATCTAGTCAAAATTTGAGCCAATAATGAGACATTTTAACCAATTTGATTAATTTATGCACCAAATGGCCAAAATTTACACCAAAGTGACTAATAATGATTAAATATAATTAATTCAAATCATGAGATTAATTAATAATTACATGGATATTTTTGAATATTTATTTTTGGAAATGAATATTGAATATCTACATCATCAAATGACATCATTTCTTGGGAAGGCATCCCTAGTCCATAAATGCATAAAATATCTCATCAAGCTACCCCATGCCTCATTAATACCCTCTATGCCTCTTTATTGCCTCTATATCCCAAATATTTTTTAAGGCATTTATTAATTTTTTTCTCAAACATTGAATGGATTCTTAGCCACACATCTTCATCTTGAGATGGATGGTTTAGGTTCATTCTGACCATTTTGAAAAAATATAAATAGGAGGCCTTACCTATTGAATTTTAAGATTATATAATGATAATTTATAATTCATAAATAATTCAAAAATCTATTTCAATTAGTGTTATAATACCAAATTATTCAGCCAAACCAAATCCAAAGACATCACAAAGGTGCCAAGGAGATAGCTCAACCTCTTTTGATGAAGACTCATTGAGCACAATCTGAGAAATCCACTTCAACAAGATATTTGAAGCATTCAAGGAAGGTGAAGAATGGTTTCTTTGAATTTTAGTTGTTATTTTCATATGTATGTTTGTTATCAAGATCCCCCTACTGTCTAGGCCTAGAGATGTTATGCTAGTTAGTTTGTTTTTTTATTTTGTTTTTATTTTGGAACTAACACAATACTAATGATCCTCTCTTGATTCAAATTCCTATTTTTCAATATATTTAATCTCTTATTTCCCCTATTATTTGTGTGAATTCAATCTTTACATTTTTATAGTATATTTAAATTTACAATTAAAGAATGCTTGCTCTAAATATGGGTAGGAAAAAGAAAAAACATGAATCAAAATCCTCTGATGCATTACTATAAGATGAAATAGCCATAGATGTATTTGAAATAGAAATTTGGTTGAATTTATTAAAAATGTTTCATGGATTCCATAAAGAAATTGTCCAATAATTTTATGAGAATTTTGATGAAAATCATGTTATTATCAAAGGGAGGAATATTATAGTAAATCCCTTTGTAATCAGTGCTCTCTCTGGGATTCCTGAGGATGGAGTATTTGAAATTGAAAAGATCAAATTTTTAACCTAATTTATATGTTTGTTGAAGTAAATGAACCACACCCCTGACTATCCCCCTAAGGAGTGGCCAAGGGAATTTTGATAGAAAGTCTTCCTCAACCTTGGCAAAATGTTATTTTTTGGATAATAAAATATATCACTTGTGATGGTCAGTTTATAGTGGTGGGTTAAGATTCTATGAGACTCCTTTTTCACTTGACGAAAGGAGTTATTTGAGAAGAATATAATATTGATCTTCACTATTTCCTTCACAATTATCTGATTAATGTTTCTCAAAAAATAAGATGATGTACGGGGTCTACTCACGATCATAGGTTGATTACACTCATTTGTTTCCATTATTTTCTTAGTAAACCAAGGACTGAAAATTATTGGTCCTATTTCTTATGAAAAATTTCTCTAGTTCTTAACAAAAAGACACCATGCCCTACCTCTCTTCCTTGCACTACAATCTAGATTAAATAACCCATAGTTGAAATTGTAGAATGACCATCTTTTTCACCATTGGTTTTGAAGATAATACATCAGAGATCAAAGAAACAAATGGTAATTTATTCAGACACCCCTCATCCTCCTCAAACTAAATTCCAACACATTCACTAACTTATCTTGATGGATGAATAAGAAGAAAAAGATGTGTAGGTTTCATAAGAAGTTATATTTGTAGAGGGAAACTGAGAAGAAGAAGTTGTACCTCAAGAAATAGAGCATCATGTGCCTTCTATTGTTGATAAGGGTAATGCACCATTTATTGAAGAAGATCCATCTTATCTACATTCTATTAATGAAGAAAAAGAATTTTAGCATGCCATGGCTTTATCACACCATGATGAAACAATCAAACTACAACAAATAGAGTTAGATGTTCTCCATTTAAATTTGAAAGGTAAGTACTTGATGATTTATAATTTGAAACAAAGGTGGAAAGAATATGTTACTAGAGTTAGTGAACAAGAAATAATTCTTCAAGGAATACAAGTTGAATATACTAGGGTCCATAATGTAATGTTTTCACAGATCCAAGAATTAAGTAATTTGTAGAATTCTCTTGTTATCAAGGACACTCATTATTAATTTGAATAATTCTCTTGCTATCAAGGACACTCAAATTATTTATCTACAAAATTCCAATGTTGATAAGCATAATCTAATTAATAATCTAAGAGAAAGTATTTATGATATAAATCTAATGATTTCCTAACATACTAATATAAAAATAGAGCTCACCACTCAAAATTTTGAGTTACAAGCCTCTATTCATGCCATGTAAAGAGGAACACAAGAAATTGTAGTTCAGACAGAGGGTCCAACAAGAGTTATTCCCTCTTTCACTATTCCATGACATAAAATAATCTCTTCCGAGCATATCACGTAAAAGAAAATTCATAAATTAAAGGATGACAATTCCAAACTTAAGGAATAATCTCATAAGAAATTGGTATAATACTAATTAAAATTTTAGAAAGCATAGGCTTATATCTAGTACATTTGTGTTATTTCTGAGATACTATTAGCATGCAGGCAACCTTAATCACTTTATGTTATTTTCTTACATGAATAGTTTTATAAATGGTATATTCAATTAATTTTCCTCAATTTTTCACATATAATTGAATATGAACATGTATTTATGGACATTTTTCTAAAAAATACTAAAAAAAGGTAGGATGCCATTTGTGAGTTCTATACTTTCAATTTGTTGTTAAGATATCAATCTCATTTTTTGATAAATTTATTTGTTGGAAAGACACAATTACATGCCTTTCTCTCCACTCTAAGGAACCAAATGGCATAGAAACATGGTAATAATAGATTTATGGAATTATAAAGCACCAATGGGTTATGCATCAGACCACAATTTTCAAAAGCAAAAAAACTTATTTCTTCTTTTTAACCAAATAATTAAGGGTTTTTTTAAGGCTTGGGCATCTCATAAATTTTGGAAGCTTGATGGTAGGCTTGCCCAAAATGTCATAGGGTAGGAAATCCATATTTTCCCAAATGTGAGAATAAAGTCCACTAATGTACTTTATAACCTTATTAAACTCTATATTATGGATCCTCAATGACACAAGTAGGTCATATAATTTTTTATGTTTCTCTTGAACCAATTCATCTTTCCATTATTTTCCCTCCTACAAATTCATTTATAATGCTTTTGGGGATAATATTATCATATTCATATGAAGAACAAGTATCATGAGCTATTTAGATATAATATTTATGATTTTAAATATTTTCTAAACCACCATTATGCCCACGATTTCAATGCAAGTCTTGTCAAGTGGGAGACATTACCTATTGATATGAAGCATAGGGAAGTCCTCAGCCCCACAAATATTAAATGGAGTCTAAGAAGAGCAAATAAGTTTGCCAAAAAATCACTCAGTGCTTAGAGGAAAGAAGTTTAGATGTCTAGATTGCGATGAGGTTTAGGCTTCCTATCACTCTGTGTCATTTATATTCATGGTAGTGTTATAAATCTCAAGCATAATTTGAATTTGAAGCCTAGGTGCATACAATTGTCAGAGATCTTGGATTATTGTTAAGGGGATATTGTGATTAGGGCCATCATTTTGAAGTTTATGATTTGAGTCAGAGGTTTGAATCAAGAAATTTGGATGAATGATCAATCATCCCACTTCTTTATGAGAGGATTTGAAAAAAGTAAAGTGTTGGGGAGAAATGATGAGAATTTAATTTGGATCATCATAGTTATATAAATTATCCCTAAAGGGTTGTGTTTTTCTATATATTATATTACATTTAATAGTTAAAGTCTGATCTAAGTAAGATATAAATGCAATTTATTATTTTTATTATGTATTTATTATTGATTTTTTACCTTGTTATTGTGTCTAACATGGATGAATAGCATAGTTTTGAGTAAAAAAACACATCCCATGGATGGGTTAATTTTGAGTAGAGGAACACATTCCAAGGATGGGGTAATTTTGGGTAGAACAAAAAATCCCAATGATGGGGTAATTTTGAGAAGGCAACACATAGTATATAAAAATATTTCATCTAAAATTTTGAGGATTTGACAAGCAAGCTAAAATTATTGAACACTCCAAAGACACTTCAAATATGCAACAAAATTACTCCAAATATGATCTAGGTGTACTTCAAAGACATACACATAATGCCCCGAAGAAGTCTATGAATACTCTAAAGATCTATACAGGGTGATCAGAAGACCTATACTAAATGCTCCAAATATATCTAGATGTGCTCCAAAGATTAAAAAAATTATGTGTAATAAAAAAAATTATTTAAAAAAATAAAAAATTGATTAGATGAAAATGATAGCTAGCAACAAAAAAAGGAGTATCCATACAAATCTTTATCCCCCTACTACTTCCCACCCTTCAAAAAATTCTCTCTAAACAATAGTTGCTCTTATATAATAGGTATAGATATTTTATAAGCAATTTTTTAATATATAATGATGCATGGGGACCCTCTACCCAATAACATCAAATCATGAGGGAAAATTTCACCACCCCAAATAATAATGCTAGGTGTTATTCAATCATTCATTCATTAATGTTTATGATGTGGCATGAGGGAAAAGTTTTCCACTCCAAAAAATGAATTTTCAACTCAGTATAAAATGGAATCAATTCAAATCAAATAATAATAACCTAGAATATGCCAAAAAATGACTTTTATGACTTAGTCTAAAACATAAACAATTCACAATATCCTGAACAAAGGTAATAGACAAAAGATGTGATGAGATAGAGATGGTGGAACCATTGAAAAACTCTCACATCACAACACTTTTTGACTTTGATTATTTACTTACAGTTAATAAAAAAGTCTAATTTCCCCTCACATTCACCAGTTGGGTCCCTATTGAATACAAGTAAACACTAAATAATCCTAATCTCTGCCATTTCATTATCTCAACCATTTATTATTTTCTTAAAATTAATAAAAATACATATGATTTTACCTCACATTAACCATTTGGGTCCCTTTTGAATACAAGTAGATGCTCAACAATCTTAATCTCTACCATTTCAGTATCTCATCCATTTCATAATAAAAATCCAGGTCTATCTAAATTGATTTCATAACTTAAAGTAGTAAATAATGAATAAAAGGTTTGTGTCAATTGAAACAAATCACACATTTCAGATATAGTAAAATAATACATTACATAAATTAAATACCCGAAAAGAAACACCTTTAAAAATGATAGTGAAAAATGGGGTTAATGCTTCTACCACTAATGCCACAGTTAAATTAACAATCAATAAAAGAATGGTTTTTGACCTTCAAAAGGGAGAGAGAAAAACTAAGAGAAAATAATGGAAAGATAAAAATATAATCTTAACCTTAATTTTGAAGTATGTGGGAATTTTTAATTCTATACCAATTTAAAAGTTTATATAAAAATTTGTAACATATATAATTATTTAATTTTTTTTAATATATTTAAACATATTAAACATTTAAACAATGTACATTATTTAAAAAAAATCTTTAAAGATTTAAACATAAATAAAAATAAATAATAAACTCAAATAGTTTTTTAATATAAAAATATTTATTGTTTATTATAATTATTCTAATAAAAAAAATTATTCATATTTTTTCTGTAAATTATATGATTAAATTATCTAATAGAGATTTGACTCCTTAATTTTTAGACCCCATAGAATAACTTTGAGATAATTTAATTCATCAATTCAAATACCTTTGAGAGTGATTCACCTTTCTTGAATTAACAAACTAATATTTGGCGATGAATTCAATCCCCAAATGTTAATTAAAATAAGTGACACAAAATCATACCTAGGAACTCAAAGACCTAGACTTGGAAAGGATTTTGTGAGGTTATCTAAATTATGGTTATGTGAGGGAATAAGTAGTCTATACCATACCAATCTATAAACATTAACTTTTCATTCATGACAACAAGTAGTGTGATATCTCAATACAGAGTTAGGGTTAAACATTTCATCCAATAACACATTGAGTACTTCAACTTTGAAGCCTAATATTGGGGTCAAAAATATGTGGCCAAATCACATCGATGTAAAATAAATTAAATTAAAAAAAAAACTCAGTAAGCCAAGCAAATTTACTCTTGAAAAAAAATATTTCAATATAAGTATCACAAAAACTTCATTTATTAAGATTATATAAATTTTATTACTGATGGAGCACAAGATTTAATTATCTCTTGAGAAGCTTTTCAATTTCAATTTTACCATTAACTGGTATATCCCAAGATGTATGCATCTTAAAATTTACTTGCTCTATTTAACGCCACTAATATTATTATTAGATGGCACTAATTTTGCTTATCTAATTTATCCCTTTTCATCTCATTAATTTATCACCCCTTTGTAATTATTTATCTAGTTTCCCCCTTTATTATTTTCCATCTACCAACCTTATCCATTCCCACCAATCAATTAATTAATATCCTAAATCTCCATTATCTTAATAATCATAATCCCCACTTATCTATTATTATGGAATTTTAAATTCCCATGGCCCACCTACCAACCTACACTAGCCTATTCCTAGGCTATCTACACCCCTAATCCCTAATCACCTACCTAATCCCTATCTAATCCCCTACCTAATCCTAACTAGTCCCTAAGAGGATTATACAATTTTCCAATTCTAGAATCCTCAGTATTCTCAACCCTCCTCTCTAGAAGCCTCTAAATCTAGAGGCTTCCAATAATAATCCCAAACCCATATATTATAATTAATATATTAGAGTTGAATCCTTTTATAGATGTGTTTAGATATTAAGATTTTTATTTGAGACAAAAACTTGAAAATCAAAGTAAAGGAATGAAGGTGGGGATTTTTCACAATCCTCATTACAAATGATTTAAACATTGAAGGAAAAAATTATCTCATTGAGAAGAACACCTAAAAAGCATCCAAATTATGTGCTTGATTCAAAATATGTCTTGTATAACCCTCTTGAATTAGATGTATCATTTCATCTATTGCCACCACACTATATAAAACTAAAATTTTTTCCTTATGAGAAATAATTGGGTGACCCTAAGCATGATTAAAAAATGAAAGTCCTTGCATAAAAAAAGATAGTAAAGCTTAGGGCCAAAACATTAGCCTCATCCAATATATGAAAATTTAAGATCAAACCATCTTATAATGTTATTAATATGAATGAACCAAAATGTGATACTAATACATGATGGTGTCATAATGAGATATATTATAACATGCATCTCACCAAAAAATACTAGATTCACAAAGCCTTTAGTGCTTCTTATTACAAATTTGGTTGAGTGTCAACTCATATCAGACTCTCCCTACACTTGTAAGTAATCCCTAACTTATACGAGTCCCAAAAAATTAAACTTGATGGGTCTCCTACCATGGGTTTTAGATCACATCTAAGAGATCATAAAAATTAGAAAATGTTTAATAATCCACTATAAGACCATAGTGCAATGAAAATTATAGAAGTTCAAATATGGAAATAGAAGTAAAATTATCATCATGGAAGTTACTTTGGAACCAATGGTAATAATTTATAAATAATTATTAATATATTTAATGAATAATAAATTGAGTTTAATCCATATTTTTTTGAAGATGTAACATTATTAATTATTAGGATAAACAAAAGTGGTGGTGGTATAATAGTAGGCATACACATTGGAATAGATGGTGTCTTTTGAACATATATGTCCACTTCAAATTTTTATCATATTTATAAACCCTAAATTCTTCTTGGTAACTTCTAATTTTTTTACTGCCATTGTAAAATAATCAATTTATCCATTTCAATCACCAAGATAAAACCTAATCAACCATAACTATGTTCTTTATCCAATGAATATAGATGCCCCTGATCAAAACTAAAGAAGTTACAATTTTGACGTAGAGATAATGTGCTAATGATCTAGAAATAATATAAGGATATTTCATAATATTAGTGGATTTTCATCCACATTTTTTGAATATGTAACATAAGAAAATTGTCTAATAGAGATTTTACTCCTTAATTTTTAGCCCCCCCTATAAATACCCTTCAGATAATGTAATTCACCAATTCAAATACCTGTGAGGGTGAGTCTCCTTTATTTAAATATAAAACTAATATTTGGAGATGAAAGTGACACAAAATCATACCTAGTAACTCAAAGACCTCTTGGGAAAGGATTTTGTGTGTTTATCTAAATTATGGTTATGTGAGGGCATAATTAGTAGTCTACCTCAAAAAACATACTATATATAATATTTCTATATATAGACTTTTCATTTTTAGATTATATCTAAATGTATATTTGTATTATTTAGTAAATTTAATTCCAATAAAATATAAATATACTCATCATAACAAATTACACTTGATGGGTCTCTTACCATGGGTTTTGGATCACATCTAGGGGATCATCATTATTAGAAAATGTTCAATAATCTACTACAAGACCATAGTACAATGAAAATTATAGAAGTTCAAATATGGAAATAAAATTAAAATTATATAATAGGGATTTGACTCAATTTTTATCCCCCAAAAATACCTTTGAGATAATTTAATTCACCAATTCAAATACTAATGAGGGTGAGTCACCTTTCTTGAACTTCCAAACTAATATTTGGAGATGAATTCAACCCCAAAATGGTAATTAAAATAAGTGACAAAAAATCATACCTATTAACTCAAAGATTTTTTAGGAAAGTATTTAATGTGCTTATCTAAATTAATAATGGTTATGTGAGGGCATAACTAGTAGACTACCTCAGAACACTTACTATATATATATATATATATATATATATATATATAGACTTTCTATTTATATATTATATCTGAATGTAGATTTATATAATTTAAGGAATTTAAATTACAATAAAATAGTAAAAGGATCATTGTAATAAATTACACTTGATGTGTTTCCTACCATGGGTTATGGATGACATCCAAGGGATCATCGAAATTAGAAAATGTTCAATAATCTGCTACAAGACCATAGTACAATAAAATCTATAGAAGTTCAAATATGGAAATAGAAGTAAAATTATCATCATGGAAGTTAATTTGGAACTAATGGTAATGATTTAGAAATAATTATTAAGATCTTTAATGAATAATAAGTGGAGTTTCATCCACATTTTATTGAATATGTAACATTATTAATTATTAGGAGAAACTGAAGTGGTGGTGGTATAATAGTAGGCATACACATTAGAATAGATGGTGTATTTAGAACATATATGCCCACTTCAAAATTTTATCATATTTTTAGACCTAAAATTCTTCTTAGTCGCTTCTAATTTTTTTAGTGCCATTGTAACAGAACCAATTTCTCCATTGTAATCACCAAGAAAAAACCTAATCACCCACAACTATGCTACTTATCCAGTGAATATAGATGCCCCTTGATCGAAACCAAGGGAGTTGAAATTTTGACATTGAAATTATGCTAATGATTTAGAAATAATATAAGGCTCTTACATAATAGTAGTGGAGTTTCATCCACATTTTTTAAAGATGTAACATAATAAAATTGTCTAATAGGTATTTGAATCCTTAATTTTTAACCCTCTACGAATACCTTTGAGATAATTTAATTCACCAATTCAAATACCTGTGAGGGCGAGTCACCTTTATTGAACATATAAACTAATATTTGGAGATGAATTCAACCCCAAAATTGTAATTAAAATAAGTGACACAAACTCATACCTAGTAACTCAAAGACCTCTTGGGAAAGTATTTTGTGTGATTATCTAAATTATGGTTATGTGAGGGTATAACTAGAAGTCTACCTCATAACACTTAATATATAAATTATTTCTATAAATAGACTTTACATTTATAGATTGTATCTAAATGTAGATTTATATAATTTAGGGAATTTCATTCCAATAAAATAGAAACATACTTGTTATAACAAATTACACTTGATGGGTCTCTTACATGGGTTTTGGATCACATTCATGTGACATTAGAATTATAAAATGTTCAATAATCCATTACAAGACCATGTTATAATGAAAATTATAGGAGTTCAAATATGGAATTAAAATAAAATTATCATCATGGAACTTTGGAACCAATGGTAATGATTTAGAAATAATCATTAAGCTCTTTAATGCATAATAAGTGGAGTTTCATCCACATTTTTTTAAAGATGTAACATTATTAATTATTAGGAGAAACTGAAGTGGTGGTGGTATAATAGTAGGCATACACATTGTAATAGATGATGTCTTTCAAACATATATGTCCACTTCTAATTTTTATCATATTTATAAACCCAAAATTCTTCTTGGTTGCTTCTAATGTTTTTAGCACCATTGTAATAAAAGCAATTTGTCCATTGCAATCACAAAGACAAAACCTGATCACTCACAACTATGGCACTCATTATCTAGTGAATACAAATGACCCATAATCAAAACCAAGGGAGTTTTAATTTTGACATAGTGATTATGCTAAGAGGCTATCTCTTTACATGAAGAATTCAAGCCATCATAGACTAAAGCATTACATGGTGATTTAGATCTTGATAAGTTTGCACCCACAATTATTTTTAAGATTAACTTATTTTAACATCAATGTCATGGGTTTGGAGTAACTAGTAGGTTTAATTGTTAGTTTACACTCTTTCACTTCACATAACCCCTCTTACCCCACCCCTTGAAAAATAAATTATACTAGTTATTAAATAAATATAATCAACATATTATAATATATATCATAATATTTTTATATAATAAACTAATTAATTATATATTAGTATTATATATAAATTATATATTTTAATATTAATCAATATTATTATATCATATAATATGTATGTTAATATAGGTTATAAATCAATATTATATATTATATATTTTAGTATAATATATTTCAATGCATTCTATATAATGTTAATAATACAAAAATAATATTATATTTTTAATAAAATTAAATGATTTTTAATGCCTTTAATTTAGTGCATAATGCCACATAACATGAAAATGGGCTTTAACCTTATGGGGTCAAAAATGTGATTAATAGTATAGATTTAAACTCTGTAGCACTTCATGTGTGCAATAGATTACTTTGAAGATAAAATCTATTAAACATTAATAGTGTTTGGTAGGATATGGGTATTAAATTAAAATAATCATGTATCATCAAGGTTAAATAATGTATCCCTTCTCCATAAAAAAGGTGCATTTTTATTTATGGAATTAAATGATCCATGCATCATTATCAATTGGATATGTAGTGAAGTGATTTGAAAATCATCATTTATAGGGTTGAATAACATCAATGTAAAATAAAATAAATTTAAAAAAGAAACTATAAGCCAAAAAACTTTACTCTTGGAAAAAATATTTCAATACAAGAATCATAAAAACTTCATTTATCAAGATTATAAAAATAATAATATATCTATATATTGTTAATGGTATAAAAATAATATTAAATTTTTAATGAAATCAAATGAATTTTTATGCCTTTAACATATTTCATAATGCAAACATAACATCATAAAATAGGTAAATACGATCACATGTATGGCTTTAAAACTCTATAGTGCTTCACCATGTACATTACAGATGAGGTAGATTACTTCAAAGAGATAATCTATCAAAAATTATTATGTTTGGGAGGAATTAAATTAAAATTTTAAATCACATCTTCATAAAGTTGAAATCATGTCACAAGCATTAAATTTGATGTTGTAGATGACACTTGGCATAGGATGATTGGCAATAAAGTAGATGAACAATCAGTTAATTTCAAGTAATGTGAATTATTAATTTTTAGTAGGCCTTCAAACTTGGTTATAAAAATCCTAAAAAATATTAGATTACATACCAATTATACAAAGGAATCAAGTCTATTCCAATTTACAAAATGGCCATCAAATTTTAGTTAACCATTAGGTCTTTTGAGCTATAATTTAAATTAGTGATATGTAATTATTGTGTTGAACAAATTAATTTTAAGATAAAATTATAATGAATATCTATCCTGATAAGTTTATTTCTCCACTCAAATACTTTAGTTTATTAATCTAGTTTATAAGAATAAAATGATAATTTCCTTACTAACTTAAATTTTGAAGTCTGATTGTGAGATGTGCTTCTTGGTATTTCTGATTGCAGGTATCATAAAGTGAGTTTAAGATGTGTTCATCAATTTCTAAGGACAAGACTAGTTGGCATTTTTGACTCATGTATACTGTATACTTATTCATAATTTTTTATAATTCATAGTTATTAAGATGCATGAATTTGATGCACCTATTTAAAAAATTAGGAATACAAACAAATGATAACCATCCATTATAATAGACTAGGAGTAGTGATAATTAGCAAAATTTTTCATTCTAAAACTTTAGTAGGTGCACCTCATAGATGTGATTGGATGCTTTGTATGTGCCTTTGTGGCCTTCTATATTTTGTTCTCCATCTACAAAGATGTGATGTTATATGTTATTTGGAGTGGAAAATAATCTTTGTCTGTTATTTCTTTTCTTCTGCTTCTATATTTTTGGTCTTTACTTGCATAATAGACTATATTTCATGCTTTATTATCGTTTATGGTCTATGATGATTTATGATCTAATCTATTTTATGAAATTATAGGTTAATGTTCTAATTCTCTCAATGTATCATCATAGATTAGATTTACTTTCCATATTATTTTTTTCCTTTCGTTTATCCCTTTTCACCCTCAAAATTGAATGAAGAGCCAGATTCTAAAATTTCAGAGGTTGCTTTACAAATCCCATTTATTCCCACACCTATAAATGTTCCCATAGAGGTTATTTAACTTGAAGTGAGTTGTACTTTTTGTAATATAATATTATAAACTCTTTAGTTCATGTAATATGAATTCAATGTTTTTAACTGTAGTTTTATATCTAATCATATTTATTTATTTATTTATTTTCAAATAACTTTTTTTTAAAGTAAAATACTCATAATTTTAAAAATAAACATATATTACACAAAATTTTAAATAATGTAGGACTAAAAAATAGGTAAAATAATCCTATAATTTCTCAGTAGCACACCCTAAAAAATAATCAACAATCCCCCAACACAGGACCCTTGCTTTACTTTAGGTGAATTTGATTAAATGGTAACATGTGAAATTGATAGATGAGAATGTTAATATAGAGAGAGATGTAATTCATACAATATGATAATTTCAAATGTTTAACAATTAGTTTGAGAGATAAAAAAGAAAAAAAGAAAAACTGTCATTATTCAGTAATCCAAAAACCAATGTGCCACTTCTAATGTAATTCAAAGATTTCCCAATCAACTACTGCCACCATTCATTGATGATAAATAATTTTTGGGACTAATGGTGGATGGTTATGATGTTCCACCTTTTAACAATAATGATGTTCCTTCATATTTTATGAGGAAAATTTAAAAAAAGTTTAATATCTTAAATGAAAATCTTTATTAATTTTGTTATTAAGTTTTTTTACTATCAATAAAAAGGCTTTTGATAGGATAGGTTATGTGCATATCATGTGTCTAATCACCTGTGAGAACCTCTATCAAATAACCACATTAGCCTAAGACAATCCCCTCTATAGTGAAGGATGTTGTAGATATTAGTAGTTTACATGCACTTAACACACTTAATGATACCCTCATGTGACATACATGCCAATTTTCCAATATTAATGCTTATGAGAGTGGACATGGAGATGGTCCAACTAACACTGATACTCAACCACACTAATGTAGATCCTATGGTGCTCTATGCACTAGAGCTTAAATTAGATGAGGATAAGGATTTGATGTAAAACAATTACAGTTCTATATGATCTATGTAATGGAATAGATGGTGTATTTCAAATAGATATGCCCACTTAAATTTTTTATCCAATTTATAAACCCAAGATTCTTCTTGTTTACTTTTAGTTTTCTTAGTGCCATTGTAACCAAATAAATTTCTCCATTGTAATCAACCAAGACAAAATGTGATTAGCCATAGTTGATCTCTTTATCTAGTGAATATAGATGTGCCCTGATTGAAACCAAGAGAGTTACAATTTTGACATAGAGATTACATGCTAAGAAACTCTAGATTTATATGCAAAATACAAGCCATCATAGACTAAATCACTGCATGGTGATTAATATCTTGATCAGTCTGCACCCACAATTATCTTTAAATATGAACTTAATTAATATTTTAACATTTTCAAGGGTTTGGAATTACTAGCTTTACTATCAATTATATAATTACAATCTTTCATTTTACATAACCCCTCTCACGAATACATACATACATACATATATATTTTTATGTTTGTGTGTGTGTGTGTGTGTGTGTGTGTGTGTGTGTACACACACACACACACACACACACATATGCATACACACACACACATATACATACATACATATACACACACACACACATATACATATACATACATATACATATATCTATGTATGTATGTATTAAACTGCGTAATATAATATTATATTATAGATGAACTCCCTTTTGTTTCTTGAGAATCCTCATGGCCTTTTGGTGTTGCTCTTTGATAAGTTTTAAATTGATAGATGGATTTAGGAGGCACTCATCCTCCTAGTCATCTAAATCTTAAAAATCCCCATCATTTCTTATCATGGCTTCTTTGATGCTCCTTATCTAAGCAATCTTCTCCTTTGTAGTTAGTATCATATTCATGACCTTGTTATTGTCAGTCTCAGACTTACCTTGGATCTTGATTCTTACATCTTGCATGACTAAGGTGACTCTATGTTTATATTCATCATCTTCAATGATTCCTAGGGAGCTAAGTTTTGTAGGATTATTGATCATGATTCCAAGGAGTTATTCAATTTTATCCATCAGCTCCTTATCATCTCTTAGGATCCTCTCTAAGTTCATTGACCATATAATCAAACATTGGATTTTTTCAACAAATAATCCCATGATTTTGTTTAAATGGGTTAGACGAATTTTTTTGAAACCAAGAATTTGACCTTTGACCAGTATGCTAATTAGCTCCTTCATTTTATCCCTTGAATCTTACCATTGGGATATTAAACCCTTGGCTACTGCATCTAGATGGGCCAATGGAATTTTTCTTACCTTCATTATCTTTAATGAATCAAACATATCATAAAAAAATGCCTCAAACATCTTGATCATTCCTCAGGGACTGAGAGAACAACTTGCTTCTCAAGATTTTATTTTTGTTTCTATATGTTCTCTATCTTTTGATACATGCATTTAATGCCTAATTTTATTTGAGTTGAATGAGCATTAGCTAATCCAAATATATATTCTTCATGGATTGAGTCTTCATCAAGTCCTTGACCTCCTATTTGAGTCAAGACAAAAAATGGTTCAACCTTCTAAAAAGTCAGATTTTCATCCCCAACCATGGATTTCTTTATTGTCACTCTTTTTAGTCCTATAGTCTCTAGGTTGAATTATACACTAACTAATGATTATATCATTTTTAGAGGTTATGGGTTCTCCATTTGTGTGATACTTGAGGTCCCAAGTTCTTTCAACTTTAATTATTTCTCTTCATCAAACCAACTATCCATGTCTTGAGTTTGTCATGGATAGTGATGTTGAATACATCTGTCATGGCCCATGAATGGTGTAGGGTTGGAATATTTTGAATTTTTACATATAGGAACCATTTAAGGATGATTGTCCCATGAATAGGATTCTCATCAATGAATAAGTTAACTTCACTCAAAGGATGGGTAAATGTTAACTTTGGTTTATTCTCTCCAATTGGGACCAAGGCTAACTCAACTTTACTCTTTTGTAGGGGTAAAACTAAAAATAGGTCCAAGGATATTTCCTTCCCCATTTCTTTTTTTTATTCTTCAATTATTACTTTAGTTTCTTCTACTTATCCCTCTTCTTCATCTAATCCATATGCATCATCAAGTACTTTTAGTGTATCCTCCACTATCTAATTAGGAGCTAGTGTAATCATATCAATGTACTCAATTGGGGACTTTAGTCTACTAGGTTAAGCTAAGGATGATGCCCCCTCACCAGGTCTTTCTTCCAATCTCTCCTTCTTGGACCTTTGAATAACTGACACTTGAGGTTGTTGTATTTCTACTTATGGCTACTCTAGAAGGGGATTAGAAGAGGGTCCAAGTAACAAGTGTTACTATAAGGGTCCCATATACCATATCTCACTAGGTGGATTCTCATCTCTATCCAATCTAGACTCAAGCCTAATATTATTCTTTTTCAACCTAGCTAATACTTATATGAAATTAGAGGCCTTGATATACATTGTGTCATGAAAACCAAGTTGGTGTTCATAGGATTATTTTATTGTTTTTGCTTTAAAATGCTTTATAAACCTATCATGAGGGTCCTATTTTCTTAACTCATCTAAATTTAAGTTTAAGGAGTCTATGTGTCTAGAGGTGGTGTCTACTTGATCCCAATTCTATAATATAGTAATACTAATGGTTAAAGGCAAAGGGTGGAGGAGTTATTTCCTTTTGCTCTTGCATATTCCATCTATACCATGGAATAATGGGTATGCTATTTCCTACTCTACCATTTTTTTAGGCACATGGACTAGTAATTTGAGTGGTTGAGTTAGGGTCCCTTCTATTCTAATTATAACCTCTAAATATTGCTTAATTAGAGAGGTGACCATGTCCATAGAGATCCCTATAATGGACTCTACTAAAGTTGGATATACACAATCACAAATGAATTATATATTATGTTTATACTTGAATATATGTAATTTGGAATAGTGATGGGAAATAGTTTATCTACCCTCTGGTGACCAATTCTTCATGTCAATGAATATACTGGTGCCTAAAAAATCATCTAAAAGATAGGATATTATAAATAAGTAATTGTAGGTTTTCTAATTTATGGTAGATAATTGTTGTTTCAATTAAATGTTGATCATCTCACCTATTAGGGGAGTGAGTCCCTTTACTACCATGAAACATACATAAGACACCCAAATTTTTCTAACATAGGTGGTGGAAGGGGCCCAAATTAATATATTTAGTAGGGTCATGATCATTATAATTCACTCCCTAAACTAAGCAATTAGGATATTACTAGCGGGGTCTATGATTGACCATGATCCATCAATCCTATGAAGGTGCATGGATTTTAATTAGCATTGGGATACCAAAAGGGAACAAAAAATAAAGTCTTTAGTTTAAAAATTAGTTTGTGTTAATAAACATGACTTAAAATTTAGGCTAAATTATTTAATATAAGTCCCAAAACATAATATAAATGGGACCTCTTTGTTAACTAAACCTATTAGACTCCAGAGACTATGGGGCGAATATAGACTAAGGTTCATGTCAATGTTTAAAAACATGAACATATGATGGATGATATTCATGCTTAGTATATACAAATCCAAGCCTAGTTACAAATATGATAAGTGTAAAAAGGGATTTAATTAAATTATATTAGTCTATGGGAGACCAATTTTGTCATTGAAAAGTAATACTTAAGTGTATTGTTATCTTGGGTACAATTGGATATTGAGCTAAATTTTGAAAGTCTCATAGACATAAATTATGACCTCATAGAAATAAAATTATGTTCATGAGAATGTAAAAAATAAGATCTAATATTTTTATATGAGGCTAAAATTTGATGGCTGTATACATGTCAATGACAACCTCACACACATCAAATGATGGTTATGAGAGTGTCAAATTTAATCTCTATTAAAATTTCAAGGGATTTTATATAACCATGATACCTTTTTATTTAACAATAACCCTTATGCACATGATTTGAATTTTATTTCAAGATATCTCATATAAGTTCAAGGTATCTCCTAGGAGAAATATCAAAAGGAAATTCCAATAGTGTGCATGAGAGTTTTTGCCAAATAAAATTTTATCATGGTTATATAAAATCCTTTGTAAGGACCTTTGAAATAAACATTAAAGGTGTTACAAGGCCCTTATAGGTATCTCATATCATATACCTTGAAGGAAAATTCTAATCATGTGCATGATCAAGGTATCTCTTAGGAGATACCTCGAAAGATAATTCTAATAGTGTGTATCAGGGTTCTTACCAAATCAAAAGTTTTAGATTATGGTAAAAGCAGGTTTTGAAGGGGCCCCAAAACCCTTGTACAAGGAAAAAAGATAGAGCAGCCAAAACACAGATGAAGTCTAAAAACTACTACAAGGACGTAGAAAAAATAGGTTTTAAATGGACCTGAAACCACCGGAAAGACAACCGATCACAACCCAAAAAAATAGAGATCTGGCACCACCTTAGACAAAGGCAGACAACAAGAAAACAAAGAACAAGACCAGATTGTTTACCAGCAAGAGGAACCAGATTATTCATCCAGTTCCAATATCATTTTCATAGTTTCTTTTTCTTTCAAAACAGTATCCTGGGTAGTGGTTTCCACCAGCATTGCTCCTTTTTATGTTACCTTCTTTCTAGTACTTTGTCTCATTCTTTTGTTGGGTCCCTCCAAAGCTTTAGTCTCCTCACTAGCTCTTTTACCAATATTGACAGCAGCAGCACAAATATTGGACGTAGCTTCCTCCATTTTCATTCTATTGTCCTTAATTAGTTCTCGAAGGTTTTTTTCATAGGCTTTGAGCTTGGCTGGGATCTCTCCTATCTGATTATCCATATTGTTGATTTTGTTCCATACCTCTTTCAAGTTATCTTCCATTGTTTCCACTTTCCTTTTGAGGTTCATAACCTCCCTGCACATCCAAGAATCAAATTGAGAAGATGCCTCTACTTTGCAATTAACCCAGTTCATTGGTGTATGTGCTTCATCATTCAATTTTTTCCCCTTCCATTCCTCAAAATTTTTATTAGGACTGTTCCTATCTTCTTCAGTGATATCTTCTCGATCCTTATGTTCCCACTCTTTAATTCCATTTTGAATTTCCATTTCCATATCTTGATTATCATCCTGCCCAGTGGTTTCCTTTTCGTTCTTTGATGTTGGGTCCTCAACAGGGTCCTCCTGGACAAAATCAGACTCTGCCTCTTTCTGGTTTTCCTCAGTGTCTTCAGTTCTGTTTGCAGAATCCTCCTCTGTATTGACATCATCTTTTTCATTCTTCTCAGGACATTCATCATCCTCATTAGAGTTTGTAGCCCGACTTTCAATTCCTTCTTCTTCCTCCAAGTTTTCCTCACTGGGTTTATCAATACTCTCCCGCTCCATATCTTCTTCTACAATCTGCTTTTTAGTACTATGGAGCTTGATTTTACCTTTCTCAGTAACACATTCACTCTTTCTGTTCCCTGACTCCTTGTTTTTCCCCTATTTAGGGTGCTTAACCATAGCATTATTCTTACAGTAGCCTTCGATTAACAGAATAAGGCCTTCATGATGGATAGGGCGCGTTTCCTTTTTCCTATGAGCATATAAACTTTGGACCAAGGAGAAACATAGATAAAAGGGAAAAGACAAACTAACCTTGTGCCTAAAATGGTTAAGGAAGACAAAGTGGAATTTGTGCACATGCTTACTTCTTCCATCCAGAATGAAGTACTCCCTTATGTAGCTTAAGACATCCCTCCATATCCCTTTAATCTGATCCAATTCAAAGAAATCCCCTTTCCTGACCAGTTTTTGCTCTTCCACTTCCATTTTGGGGAACCTACAAAAGGCCTCATTTGAAATGCTTGTCTGTTTAGAGAATTTGAGTCCATCGGTAGGTAGCCCAGTAACCTTAGCTATAAAATCCTCTATTAAGTTCACTGTGACACCATGCAGGGTGACCCTTTCATCCTTCCAATTTTTGGAAAAAGCCGTAGTGATATGCGGTTTCGATCCATGAAGTCTTTCCAAATAGCTCACAACTTTTCCTTTCTGCAAAATTCTCCAGACTTCATGTTTTTCTTTCCATTCATCACAGCTCTTAGGTTCTTGTTTTCGAGGTTCTCCCTTCCTTTTGCTTGCCATATTCATTTTCTTAGAACCCCAATTTCTAAGGTCATTGCAATAATCCCATCTGTTGCCGAGTTGATAGGAAAATTGGCTTTGATTGTGCTTTTTCAGGATCCTCTTCTCTCTCTTGAGGGCCTTACTCTTTAATGATTGTTGTCCTTTCCCCGCGCTGCCACTCCTCCTACTAATATTATTTCTTATACACTTCGATATTTCCTTCCTTTACATGGGTTGCATCATGAATAATGAGTGCCCTCAAATCCACATTCTTTACTAATGTTTCATGCCATCTCACTGTTTGACCAGTGCGGATTGCACAATTAGCTAGCCAATCTGCAACACAATTGGCTTCCCGATAGGTGTGGGTAATGATCACTTCTTCAAATTTTTTAATTAAAGTTTTCATCTCCATTACCTTATTCTCTATGGTCCAAGACACAGTATTAATATTGTTAATAATATTTATAATATTCAAGGAGTCCCCTTCAAGCCACAATTTGGGATATCCTGAATCCACAACAATTTTGAGAGTCTGAAGGGCAGCAGTAGCTTCGGCAATGTGACAATTCGATTTTCCAATAGGGATGGATACATCATCAATTACCTTTCCCATATGGTTTCTCAACACTCCACCACAACCTGCATTCCCCGGGTTCCCTTTGGCCGCACCATCAAAGTTTCCTTTAATCCATCCTTGAGGGGGAACATTCCAAGTAACTCCTACTCTGGGATTATTTGAAAGGATATTTGAAATAAAAATGAAATTTAAACCAAAGATATTTTATTTATATCCTAATATACACCTTGAAATAAAATTCCAATCATGTGCATGTTCAACATATCTCCAAGGAGATATCTCAAAAGAAAATTCCAATAATGTGCATCAAGGTTCTTACCAAATCAAAAGTTGTCATGGTTATATCAAATCATTTGTAAGTACCTTTTGAAATAAAAATGGAAGGTATTACAAGGAAATTTGAGGTATCTCCTATGGGATACATTGAAATAAAATTCCAATCATTTGCATGTTAAAGGTATCTCCTAGGAGATATCTCAAAAGAAAATTATAACAATTGCATCAGGGTTCTTTCCAAATCAAAAGTTGTCATGGTTATATCAAATAATTTTAAAGGAAATTTTAAATCAACATGGAAGTTATTATAAGTCCCTTATAGTTATCTCCTAGGATATACCTTGAAATAAAATTCCAATCATGTGCATGTTCAAGGTATCTCCTAGGAGATATCTCAAAGAAAATTCCAATAGTGTGCATCAAGTTTGTTGCCAAATAAAAAGTTATCATGGTTATATAAAATAATTTTTAAGTAAATTTTAAATAAATATATAAGTTATTTAAATACTTTTAAAGGTATATCCTAGGATATACCTTGAAAAAAAATTCCAATCATGTGCATATTCAAGGTATCTCTTAGGAGATACCTCGAAAGAAAATTCTAATCATGTGCATCAAGGTTATTACCAAATAAAAATGTGCCATGGTTATATAAAATCATTTTCAAGGACATTTTTAATCAACATGGAAGGTATTACAAGGACCTTAAAGGGAGATACCATGAAATAAAATTCTAAATCATGTGCATGTTCAAGGTATCTCCTAAGAGATATCTCAAAAGAAAATTCCAATAATGTGCATCAGAGTTCTTACCATATAAAAAGTTATCATGATTATATAAAATAATTTACAAGAACCTTTTCAAGAAAAATGGAAGGTATTCTAGGATCATTCGAGGTGTGTCCTAGGAGATACCTTGAAATAAAATTATAATCATGTGCATGTTCAAGGTATCTCCAAAGAGAAACCTCGAAAGAAAATTCCAATCATGTGCATCAGGGTTCTTGCCAAATAAAAAGTTGTCATGGTTATATCAAATCATTTCAAGGACCTTTTAAATTAACATGGAAGGTGTTCTAAGGTCCTTTGTGGTATCTCCTAGGTGATACCTTTGAAATAACCTAAGCATATTCATTTCCAAATAAAATTTTGTTGAACTTGTAATACAGAAACATAAGAAACAATTCATAGCAATATTAGAAGGGGTAAAACCATGATCATCTAAAAACATTTCCATTAATCCAAATGAGATTATAGAATAATGTACAACCAAAAAAAGCATGGATGATCTCCAAATTAGAAAATTTCACTTGGTAGTGATTGAGATTAGTTCCTATAGATAATAAGAAATATTAAAGTTGGGGATCAAGAAAATATAAAATATTAAACTGACATATATTAAAGTTTTCAACATGATAAAATGACTGTAGCACAAAAAAAGTAAGATGAAATCAATGTCTCAGGGAAATTATCTTAGGTGAACTATTTTTTAGGCCAATATAGTGATGACAAAAAGGCTAAAGAGTCTATGCAAAAAAGGTATAAGGGAACTTTCAAAAGGTTTGAAGGGAAATTTCAATAGGTCCAAAGGGAACTCCTCACCAGGGAAAGGGCTCTAGACAAAAGTGTTGAATTGTAAGTCTAGAGGGCAAAGGGCCATTCTAAAAATGTTGAAGGCTAATCACAGAGGGCAAAGGGCCATTTTGAAAAGGCCAAAAGACAATTATATAGGTTAATTATCCTTGTCAAAACTTTTTAAGGGTAAGTTGCATAAATCCTAAAGGGTATGTTTCTTTAGGGTCATTGTTTTAGAAAAATTGCATTGGCTAGATTGTTACAAGGAATTGTTTAGGATTTTTGTATTGGAAAAATTGTTTAATGACAAAAGTCTGAAGGGTCATTTTGAAATCAAAAAGTGCATAGGACAAAAGGCCAAAGGGTATTTCCAAAAAATCCCTTAGGGTACTTTCAAAAATCCTAAAGGGTACTTTCAAAAATCCTAAAGAGTAATTTCAACAAAATTATTGTGAGGAAAATGTATTAGGCAATTTGTTGTGGGAAACATGTTTTATAAAAAGTTTCCAAAAGAATTCCCAAATGCATAAGTCTCAAAGGAATTCTCTAAAAAAATCACAAAAAGATAAGTTCAAAATATAAAACCTAACAGTTAGAAACATAAAAAAAGTACTTTGCATTTAAATTAAGATTAGACCACATGAATAATACAAAGGATGAAGGAGGGTCTCAAACATAAAAAGAGACCAAACATGGATATTTAGACTAAGGTTTAGTCATTTTTAGTCTAAGGTTTGGTTGTGTTAATAAACAAGACTAAGCCTTAACATAAAAGTTGAACTAAGTCTATGGAATATTTATATTTTGTTCCATGTAAAATATAAATAAAGGCTCCCACCAAATTTGAATTTGTGCCTATGCAGGATTAGTTGAAGTTTCTCTAGTTTACTTGTAAGGCATCCAATAGTGCCTTCCATGTAAAGGAAAATTGTATTCCTGTGAAGAATAAATCCACTCTTTCCTTGTTTGAAATGTATCTCCTAGGAGACACCTTGAAGGGGAATCCACTTTGTTTTCCCAATTCATTTGAAACATGTGTTCACACAAAATGTTTGATGTGAAAAATTTGAAAAAAAAAGTTCAAAGACCCAAAGTCTCAAATAATAATTTTGAAGACCAAAATCCATTAGACAAAATCTTCAAAAAAAAAACCGAATAGCCAAAATCTAATAATAGGTCCCCATCAAAATGTTCAAAAAACTAGCTTGACCTTGTGAATTATCTAAGGTAGATATTGCACACATAGAAAAATACACTAATCAAAACACTAGTACACATCTAGAAATATGAATTAACTTGAACTCAACTATATTAATCAACACATTTATTGATATTTCAATAGATATTGCACATCTATAGATTAGCATATCGATCAAAACAATAAAGAATCTATTTGTAGCTACTATAGACTAAATATTATTGAAAAACACAACCATGGAAATAACAACTAATTGCATAGAAATTGAAAAAAAATACTCAAACACTTCGCTAATGATCAAAATTAATGTTTCTCTTGTATTCAAAAATCTTTGACAAAAATCTAAGTTGGGTTATAAATATATGTATATAATTGGGGAAGGGGTCACCTCATCCTCCAAGTCTATGCAAGGTGATTACATGAAGTAGTTAGAACATGTAGTATTGTACAACTAATTGGTATTATTCACATGTGATGACTCTTGAACCAAAATAGGTTGAACCTTGTCCCTACTTAGTGCGAGTACATAAGTATTTTATTAATTTCAAAAAATCAAGTACATATGGGTGCCTTTACTCCGTTAACCCTTTTACAATGCAAACATGGATTTATATGGTTTTTATCAATGACCGGTAAAAACAAATGATCCTATAACCAACTAAATATGGGAAAACAACCCGTAAGGTAATTCTAATTAATAAATATAAAACATTAAAACTACCTAATAATTAAACTAAGTTTATTTTATGAGGGTGTCTTTACTAAAAGATGCATGCCCCATTTACAATAATTATTTATTACCTACCAAAAATCTAACCTAACGTTAAGACTTTGGAACAAGTCCTAACAAACCCCCCTATGATCCAAAGTCAGGTCTTTAGACACATACCAAGAAATTTTCTAAATTTTTCAAATTTGATTCTGTCAAGGGGTTTTGTGAAGATATCAGCTGTTTGATCAACAGTTGGAAAATATATTGGATCAAGAGTTTTATTTGCCACTAGCATTCGCAGATAATGGTATTTGACATCCATATGTTTTATTTTGGCATGAAACACTAAATTCTTGGACATCTTGATTGCACTCTGATTATCAATGTATAACTGTGTAGGAGCAAACTGAGAAACCTGAAGATATTCAAGAATACGACGAAGGTAAACAATTTATCTAGAAGCATCCCATGCTACAATATACTCTGATTCTACTAATGAATTTGACACTGTATCCTACTTCTTACAACACCAAGCAATGGTAGATAAACCCATATGCATAGTGTATCTTTTGGTTGATACTCTGTCATCCACACATTTGCCAAAATATGCATCACAATATCCAAAAAAATTTAAGTTCTTGTTGCGGTGGTATTCAAGGCCATATGTTTTCATTCCCTAAAGGTAATGAAGTACTCATTTTGTTGCATGCCAATGAATTTCTCTAGGCTCATGCATAAACCTCGATAAATTCCAACTGAAAATGAAATAGCAGGCCTGGTAGTCATCAAGTATATCAAACCTCCCACCAATTGTCTATATGTGGTGCCATAAAAAAAGGCACTGCTATCATCCTTAGACAATTTCAAGTTACTTTCCATGAGAGTGAGGGCAGGTTTGCAATCACTCATGCCAAACCTCTCTAATAAATCAAAAATATACTTAGTTTATGAAATGAAAATACTATGCTCTTTATGAGTTACCTCTATGCCTAGATAGTAGTGAATAAGTCCAAGATCTATCATCTCAAACCCATCTTTTAATTCTTTCTTCACAGACTTGTTATGGTTTTCATCATTACCTGTAATAAACAAGTCATCAACATAGAGAACTAGTATCACCATTTTCTTACCTTGCACTCAAAAATAGAGAGTATCATCTGATTCACTATGATGAAAACCAATGGATTTCAAGTATGAATCGATTTTCCCATATGAAGCCCTGTGTGCCTATTTGAGCCCATACAAAGCTTTTGTCAATTTACACACTTTGTGTTTAGCACCCACCTGTTCAAAACCTTGAGGTTGTTTCATATAGACTTCTTCCTATAAATCATCATTTAAAAAAGCACTTTTAACATCCAATTGATGTACTTTCCAACCATTTTGTGCTACTAAGGCAAGTACCATATGAATAGTGTGCCATTTGGCAGTTGGTGCAAATGTTTCCTCATAGTTAATATCTTCTTGTTGTGCATATCCTTTTGCAACAAGTCATGCCTTATGTTTATCAATGGATCCATCTGATTTATACTTAGTCTTATAAACCCATTTACATTTGATGGGTTTAACATGTTGAGGAGGATCAACTAAAACCCATGTATTATTATTAATTATGGAATCATACTCACATTTCATTGCATGTTGCCAAACATGTTCAGTAGATGCCTCCTCAAAAGTGGATGGCTTAGTGGAAGAAGTAGTAAAAACATAGCATAGTTCACCTATTTTCAAGAATTCCTAGGCCCTGTTAAACTAACTTCATCTGATGTCAAGTTAGAAAAAGTTCTTTGAGCCCATTTTGGATACTTAGACAAATTATTCAAATCAAGGACTCTAGAATTCTCATTAGGTGCATTATTCGATGGGGGACTTAGAGAATTTTCAACAATTTCTAAGTCATCAACCTATGAACTTGTAGATGGAGAGGAAAGTGAAGGAATTTGACTCTCATACCATAACTTTGAAGATTTATCCCCATTATTCAAAACCTTATCTCTTTTTGCATCTTTCCTCTCTAATCTATCAAGTTGAGAATCAATCTCTGTAGTGTTCATAGTCCCAAACTCATCAAATATTACATCTCGACTCACTATGAATTCCCCTGAATCCTATGAAAGCAAATGAAACCCCTTTTTATCTTCAAAATAACCAAGAAAGATGCATTTTTGACTTCATGGTTCTAATTTAGTTCTATGTTTAATAGGAACCAAAGCAAAACAAACACATCCAAACACTTTCAAGTGTTTAAATTTGGGTTTAAACCCATACCATGCCTCATATGGAGTTTGTCCCAAAAGTGCAACTATGGGGGACCTATTTCTCAAATACACTGTAGTACCAATAGCTTTGGCCCAAAACTTATCATCAAGCTGTTTATAGTGCAACATGGCATGTGTTGTGCCCTTTAAAGTTCTATTCATTCGTTTAGATACTCCACTTTGTTGTGGAGTATAAGAATTACTATATTTTCAATGAATTCCATGTTCTTGACAATAATCTAAAAATTCATTTGAGGTATACTCACCTCCATTATCTGAACGAAGAGTGGCCAAATGTGAACCTATTTCTTTTTTGACTAAGTGTAACCAATCAACAAACTTAGTGAAAACTTTAGATTTGTTTTTCATAAATAATACCCAAGTCATCCTATAAAAGTCATCAATAAACAAGACAAAGTATCTACACCCACCAATGGATGACTTTTTCATGTCACATACATCACTATGAACTAACTATAAACATTTTTTAGCTCTCCAAGATGACTGTTTAGGAAATTTTTCTTGATTTTGTTTACCCAAAACACATGGCTCAAAAAGAATACTATCTTTGCAAAAAGTGGGAAACCCATTCACCATACCATATCTCTACAAATCCACTAAAGAGTGGATATTAAAATGTCCATAGTGGAGATGCCATAACCACTGTGTAGACATAGTACCTATACCTGTGTCAACAACTGCTACAAGTTCTATATTGGGAGGAAGCACTTTACAATGCAATCTAACCAAGTTTCCATCTTCATATCCTATATACATTGTTTTATAATCATCCTTCACTGAATTGATGTAAATGAGCCCATTTTCAAGCACAATTTGATAACCTTTCTTTCAAATAGTTACCAAAGAAAGTAAGTGTTTCGTTAATGTGGGAACATACCAAACATCCTCCAAGTATTTTATAGACCCATTAGGAAGAAGAATCCAAATAGATCCAAGTCCTAGTGGTGTATGCATATACTTATCTGCTAAGGCAACTGGAGAGAGAGAAGCTTCCTTATAAGACCAAAAGAAATCTCTCCTAAATGTCATGTGTTTGGTTGCTCTTGTGTCTAAAACCCATACATTTGTGAGCTCATCTCTAGCCTCATATTCAATATAATCAATGTGCCCCAAAGTAGTGAATGCAGATTCATGGGCAACATTACTAGATTCATCATAGTCATGATCACCATACTGAGCAGAGTTAGTCTTAGTCACTTTTTGTGGCCTCTAAATTTTATCAAAAAGAATCTTACAATGTGAGGCAATGTGACCAAAATTTCCACATTTATGACACTGAATGTCTGATCTACCTCAACCTCTGCCCCTATATGAGTTGTGACTATGTCCTCGATCACTTGTTTCATGTGAATGTGATTGATTAGATTGTTGATTATTTGAATGAACCCTACCTCTATTTTGATATCTACCTCCTCTGTAACCTCAACCCCCTCTAAAACTATTTCCTCTATTGTTTTGATGCCTAGATGAAGATGAACTAGGCTTTGACTCTAAAACATGGGCTTCTTCAGTTTTCTTGGATTTCTTGGGTAGAGAGAGGTCATGTTGGATGAGAAACTCAGCCAACTTATCAAAGGTGATGCCTGTGATCTTGTCAAAGACATGCAACATTTCAACAAAATTCCTATAGGACCCTGGTAGTCCTTTCAAAGCAATAGTAACTATGAGGTCATCATCTAGTTTGCCAAAACTAGCCTTAGTGTACTCAGTAGTGATATTTTTCAACTTAGACATATATTCTCCCATATCCACATCTTCATCTAATGACAAAGTAAACAATTGAATATGAATATCTATCTTCTTATGCTTAGGTTTCTTATCATACAAATCTGATAATGTTTTCCATGCAGTGTAACTATGAGGAGAATTTTCAATATGAACATACGTATCCTAAGTACAAAAACATTTAATGAGAGATAAGGCCTTAAAATCATGCAAATTTAATATATCTAATTTAGCCTCTCTATTGGAAATGTGGGATTTTCATTCTTAACAATATCCCATAACTCATTAAAAACTAGTGAAGCCTCCATCAATCATTTCCAATCTGAGTATTTGGAAATTGTTAATCTATCACCATCTGAAAGCAAATTTTGAATTTTTGGCATTTTGAAATGAAGGTAAGTGCAATAGATAAATGTGTGACAAAATGCAAAAGAAATGAAACAAATATCACACTCACTGCATAAGACACTGCTTCTATGAGGTTTTGCACTTAACCTTTGCATAAAGCGTAAAAGAAAAAACAAGTATTTTTAATGGGTTTTGCACTTAACCACACCAACAATCAATGATTACACCCTTATTTCACCAAATTACAACCTTATTTCACCAATTACACCCTTATCTCACCACAACAATGCAAAAGAAATATGATTGAATTCTGCCCCTTTTTTGAAAAATTAAATAACACAATACAATAAGTATGTGTTTTACAATATTTTGATTTAAAAGGGCATATTCCTTTTTCAAAAAATCATATTTCAAAGCAAAAAAAAAAACTTTATCCAAAAATAAGGGATTTGAACCCTTGACCTCATCCTTTGCAAGCTTCTAACAAAATAAGCTTAACCAATTGCTCTAAGAGCATTTGCAGAACACTATCCTCAGAAATTTCTATTTATACCAGATTTTGTGTATGAGAAAAAAAATTACATGAGTAAATAAATTTAATTTTTCCCCTTTTTACAGCTTCTTTTCCAAGCTATCTCCCATGGGACCCAGTCACAACAATTTTAATGAAAATCAAACTTTAGAAATATCAAAAATAAATTGTTGATTTTTATACTATGCCATTCTTCCCTTGGGATGCCATGGCTGCTCTTGGATGTTTTTCTCCACCTGCTCTTTCTCCTACAGGCCATAGAAATCCATACAGGCTGAATAAAAAGGATTTTTACTAATTTTTTATAGATTTTCAAGGTATGTTTTGCAGGGAATGGATTCAAAATGAAGCCTGGGCATTAGAAGGCCATACAATAGGCCGTAAAAATTCAAAAAAATTACAAATTTTAAATTTGAATGCAAAAATAGGGATTTAATACCATTTGCAGATGTTTTAGCTATTAAGAGGCCTGAGAATGAGTGGAAATACTAAAGACAACCATGAATAAACATTACAGAGGTTTTTCTCAAATAAAAAGGCTGTACAAATCTGGTTTTGGTCAAAAAATAATGAATTTAATAACATTAAATGCTAAAAATTCATTTTTTATGCCAAATGAGGAGGTTTAACACAAGAAAATGGAGTATTAAATGATTAAAAAGATCAGACTGTGGTATATGGAAAATATAGGTTTAAATGTGAATAATATTTTAAAAATTAAAATAATTTAATAATTTTTCAAACATTTAAACCAATAAAAAAATTTCATTTTATATGGCATACCTTATTTCATTCCAAAAGATATCACGTGAATTGATTTTTCACCTTGCTTCTTCAAATTCACCGTGCTCCCAAAATAACCATGCTCTGATACCACTGATAACTCCTAAACCAAAATAGGTTGAACCTTGTCCCCGCTTAGTGCGAGTACACAATTATTTTATTAATTTCAAAAAATCAAGTACATAAGGGTGCCTTTACTCCATTAACCCTTTTACAATGCAAATATGGATTTATATAGTTTTTACCAATGACCATTAAAAACAACTAATCTTATAACCAACTAAATATGGGAAAACAACCCATAAGGTAATTCTAATTAATAAATATAAAACATTAAAACTACCTAATAATTAAACTAAGTTTATTTTATAGGGGTGTCTTTACTAACATATGCATGCCCCATTTACAATAATTATTTATTACCTACCAAAAATCTAACCTAATGTTAAGACTTTGGAACAAGTCCTAAGAACATGGGGGGGGATTTATACCTTCATAAACTCCATTTATTCCAATGAATTGTAGCATCTAGAGGCTACCTCTTAGACTTATATTCTATACCCATAGGAATATGTTCTATTTTTGCCTACTCCTTCAATTACTCAACATGGGAATTTGTCTTCTATTGAGCCATATTTTTTCCCTCATGGATAACAATAATTGCATCCTTATGATCCTAGGTAAGGTATGTTAGATTTTTAATGTATGAGGACTATCTTAGTTGTCTGTTCTACCTCTCAGTGAGGGAGAACACTTCATGAATTTCTTCAAGGATGAGTTTGATACCTTTATCATCCTCCACCTCTCCTTTTCTCATCCTTTGTATACTTCTAGATGGTGGATTGAATATAATAGAAACAAAGGGAAGCTCAATGATCTTGAAGCTAGGCATTTAAGATGACTTGCTTCTTAAATCCATTGCTCATGGAGGGATGTCTAATTATGAAGAATCATAAGTTGTAACCAAAAACTTTACTTTAGTCTCTTCTTGAGATAGTTGTTTCTTCTAGGCCTTGATAAGGACATCGAGTAGGGAAGGATAGATGATTTTGGAACAATCCACTCCTGTAAATTAAGGGAGTGGATGGACTATAATTAATTATGGCTTGGCCTTCCTTCCATTGATGAAACTTGTCAAGGTGGTATCTTGAGATGAGGTGGTGTAAGGGATGAGAGTAAAAATATTTGAGGATTGGACATAGAGTTGCAAGATGGATAATGTAGTTTACACATTCCTAAACACCTTAATTTTATTTAAGGCTCTAATAGTGGAAGTGTCAATAGGGATATAGGGGATTGGCATGGTGAGTGGGATGGAGGTGGTGAGTGGATCAATTATAGTGGTAGTAATGAAGGTGGAAGTAAGTAATTCAGCCCTAGGTGATCCCAACATAGAATAAATTGAAACATGGCCAAAAATGGGTATAAAAGATAAAGGAAAACTTAAAAAAGGCTAAGTGTCTAAAGAATTTGTTGTTATGGATACTATCTAGAGGCTCATGGCAATATCTACTTCCAACTCTAGTTACTCATCAAAATCATCCTCAATATCCTTGATTATCACCCTCTCTTCCTCTTGTAATGTAGTAGGCAAGCCTTGTGATGTTTATAGTGTAAGATTGCCTATAGGAGTCTTTGACTTCCTCATATAAACTAGTGGGGTCTTTAGTTGTGTGGAGGGGCCTTGTGATGTTAACATCACTACTTTTGATGTTTCTATCTGAATAGATGAAGCAATCTATACATGGGGCATAATATTAAATACTTGAATGATGCTCACAACTAGTTGTTATTTTTTTTTCTCTTCCTCATCATATTCCAAACTGATGGGACCCCTTACCTATGTTCCCCTACTAGTTCTTAGTTTAAGTAACCCAAGATCTCTCTTCACGACTTTCAGCTTCAGTTTTAAAGGGAATCCTTAGGAGGAAGAAGCTATTTGGTCTTTGTATTGATCCTCAAATTATCCTATCTAGAAGTTAGAATGTTCCCATTCCTTCTATAGATCCTTCTTGTTGTCTAATTCCCTAGTAGTGATTGTGGGGTCATCTTTGATCATTCATAAATGATATTCCTTCAGTCTAATGACCCTAGCTCTCTCCAAAACATCCTCATCAAACTTTGGATGTGAAAACAATTAATCATATGGATAGGGAACATGGATGTAAGGGATGTTTAGTCATTATATGTGATTTTGAATCATCCCATGTGTATCCCAATATTTGTGTGGAAACATGGGAAAAAGATAACACTTGCACTTTCTACCCACCTCTAAAAAATTCTTCCTCATGGTATAAACCATTTTGCCAATTATTACAAAGTGGCCAAAATACAAGGTTTTCTTTTGCTTTGATAGATCCTCTTCAATACTCCACCATAGCTTAAAGGTGATTTATTATTCAAATATCTTGTTTGTTATAAACTTTGGAAGACAAAAAGGATTAAATTTACTCCCCCAAATAATGATTATTGTGAAATTTTGGTAGAGGAAATAATCCCCTTTTCTTACCAGGTTATTTACAATATTTTTCCTAATCTTAAGCATGGATGAGCCATGAATGGATTTACAAACCTATAGATAGACATATTTAGATATCCTAACCATATGTTTGGTATAGGCATATATATGAATAAATTGATAATGGTCAAAAATTTTGTTCTTCTCATAGTCTATGGCTAGAGTCCAAAATTCTCTAAGGTCTTTGTAATATTTTCCCATGATTGAATCAAGTAAATAAGACATCATATAAAAATTTCCCAAATGCATGGGATGATTTTCCTTATTGATTATCTTCTCTCTAAGGTGAAATCTAATTATCTCACCTAGGGTGTATGTAACATTATGGGTGAGTATCATATGCAATAATGGCACCCAGTTTAAATTGATAAAATGGATACTCATCATACAATAGAGTCTACTAAGGAGTGATACACTAATATGTATGCCCATTGTAAATTTGTCAATATGAACTTCTCCCTTCAGTTTCTCCCCCTCCATGTAATGGTTTGATCCTAGAGTAACCATGCAAAGAGTACCATCTTTATTGAGATTTCTACATTAAATTATACCAGTTATGTTTTTCAAAATAAAAATTAGGTATGCATAAAGGTAAATACCTTTGAAAGTCAAGTCCTGAGATGTACACAAAAACTATGTTATTTTTGGAGTGATGAAGAAAAACATCATGTGATATCCTTCCTGAGAAAAAAAATCTCATAGAAGGTTGATGCATGACATCACCTCTAGTTTAGCAGTAGAAAAATGTAGCCTTTGGTGTTTTAAATCTAGTAGTTCCTTGATGAATTATCTATCTATGAGTGTCATATCATCTCCTAATGAAAACACATCCATTGAATCAATGATGTCCCATAATTTTGAATAGTTCTTGTACCTATCCTTAAATATGGTGGCATCAAACCTTGTGTCCATAAACCCTATAAAATATTTAATTGAATAAGCAGATGGTGGATTGACCCCTCTAAATGTCCTAGATGAATATGTAATTATAAATTATATGCCCTATGCTACTTGTAGTATTCTTCTATGTGTTATATGTTGTGCTATCAATTTAGCTTCGGCTTGGTTAATGTTTTACTCACAATTATCTTTGTAGATGGTAGTTAGTTTTGTTTGATGTATAGGATGGTAGGAGACTTTTGATACAAGTTTGCTTTAAAGAAATAAATATTTTAAAAAATAATAACATGTAGACAAAATTCCCAAAGACAAAGACAAATTTATTTTTGGGAAAGTGGATGAAACAAAAAGCTCAATGAAATAGTTTCCAAGATAAATGTGATCATCATGATGTTTTTTTTTTAAAAGTTGGGTGCCTATAAATGCTAAAGGTGACAAACACACACACACACACACACACACACACACACACACACACACACACACACAAACACACACACACACACACACTCTAGGAGTGCCTCATAAGATATTTGTGGTGATCCTTATGGGGAATTGTGTAGTATAGAGCACCTAGACATTAATTGCAAGGGGGTTAGGGTAGATAACTATCTATCAGTAGATAGTTTAAAGTTAAGGAGGGCCAAGGTGTGGACACCTAGAATGTAATAGTAGTAACTTGTGCTATTGAAACTTTTTTTTTTAGGAAAAAACAACAATGAAAGGGGAAACAAACAACAAAGAAAGGGGAACACATAAATAAAAGGGAAACTAATTAACTATGTACCCCCAATAATATAATTGAAGGGCATTATATTACCTTCATAGCTATCTTTAATATATTTCATAAGAGATACATTTATGAATAAAGGGACCATTTATGGTATTAAGGCCCTCTAAACTATCTTGTAATAGATATCTTCAAAGACAATTTGAATCATGTGCATTTTCAAGGTATTTACTAGGATACCCATTGAAAGTACTACAAATGCATGTTTAAAATTCTATCCTACAAGATAACTTATACCTTACAAACATGAATTAGGGTAAATTTGAAGGTACTAATAATCCCTTCAAGGTATATCCTTAGAGATACCTTCATATAAAATTCCAATTGTGTGCATGTTGAAGGAATGTTAGTAGATTTTCCTAGAAATTATCTAGAACATGCAAATTATAGGTATAGATTACACAAAAAGAAGTGTAAAAGAATCATAATAGCATGAGTGAATTTACACAATCTTAAATTTTATACACCATATAAAATATAAATATAAACTAACACGGAGTTAAGAATTTTGGATCATAAACAACATAAAAAAAGATAAAACAAGCCAAAATAAAATAAAGTAAACACTACACACTATGCATAGATAAAAGAATATTAGGAAAACAATAACAAATCTAGACTATTAATCTCTATTACACATCAAAACAACATTACATTAAATCAAATCATTATATATAACTTTTTACATGGCTCTATCTATTCACATTACAACTTTATGACATATAAAAAGAAAAGAAGCATGATATTCTTATATATATCACTTGGTTAACAAGGTAGAATACATCTAAAAGATCATATAGATAACAAATGATACCTTATGCACATTTCCTTTTTCATGTCCAACACTTTCATGAACTTAAACTATTGTTTCATATTGAGACAAAATCTAAATTTTGATCTCGGTTAAAGTTGGAAAATATTATCCTTTCACAAAAGAGGTAGTCATCACTCCAGGTTTTCTAGTTTTCCATACTTACCAACCACCCTTACAATTTTACATAGACTAGCATAACCAGGTGGCTATCTAGGTTATAGATATTCAACCAGCTTTAACTCATTCCAAATGATTATGACTATGTTACAAAGCATATTTTTTTTCTTAAACTGTAAAACTTGAACTACATATTTACTTACTATGTATGTTATGTCTACCTTGACTACACCTTTATATATAGATTTATCATATAAAAAATTTCTTGGACATCCTATGGTGGAATGAACTTAGGTTCATCTATTATATTCACAATAGCAGGTTCAACTTATGAGAGTTCATGCTTGAGTGTTTTATAATTATCAAGTACTTCCTGCACTATGGTAAGAAAAATGTGTAGTGAAATCTAAATGACCACCAGATTATACACGTATAACTATTATGAGATGATAAGTAAGTATTTGGAATTTGATAATATAATCTAGATATCTAACATAATATCATCCAACCTATCTGTAGTCCTTTGGGCTTGAATTGCTACAAATGTGTTGTGTATTGTCTCATTTTACTAGACTTGGAGCTTTTTCATTATGATATACCTATATTATAAAAAATATTGAAATGTGTTATTTAGTCTTTCTCTAGTAGCCATTATTATAATTAAATATATATATTTAGCTTTATTTATCATTATGAACTCTAGTTTAGCAAAATTTAAGGATTTGTCAAGGTGTTACCTCCAATCAAGAATTCTTTGTGCAATTTGATTAGCTTAGTATATAGTAGTATCCAAGACATATACATATTTCTATATAACTACACAAATGCCTTCTATATCAGCATAAATAACTTACCCTTATGTGTGCTCACACAATCCTTTATTCGCTGAGTTAGCAACATGGTGAGTTATTGATCCTCAAATATTACTTGATCATATAGGACTTATGTAACTAGAGAAATAAAAGAGGCATTGATGAGCTACCTAATCTAAGTAATTTGATTTTGTGCTTATAATTTTTCATCATGAAAACAAAAAACAATATGTTCTAAGTCTGAAGCCTTTTATGCAATTGATTTTTAGAATACATCTGCTCTTTCAATTTCCTTGGATAATGGCAACTCTAAGAAATCCAAATATATCTACATGGAAGTGGAATCAAGTGTAGTAGATCTCATTTAAATAGTGGTATCTAGGGATCCATCCATTAAATATACATCATCTATTTCCATATTAGATTGGGAGTGCTCTAAATATTTAGTTTTGATAACCATGACACCTCTGCACATGAAAAAATTTATCGACCTAACTGGAGGGACAAGTGTATCCTTGTGTCTCATTGTGCCCCTAAAATTTAATTTATGGGAACTACTTGATATGGTTGGCTCTTTTAAAGATACCAAACATTCAAGTATGGTGGTTAAAGGGCTCAACTGATGATGACTACATTTTCTATGCATTAGTGGCCGTATCAGGCCCCCTTTCTATGGTAGATATAAAAACTACATAGATGATGAACCAACTTCTAGATCTTTTTCAAAAATTTCTACCATAATATTGCATTGAGATTTTTTATCACCTACAATATACATAATAATAGAGGGAGGGGGTTACGTAATGTCAACCAAATGGTCACTACTTACTTTATTCCACACTTGGTAAGTGTGCACTATTTTCTATAAAAATAATGTCTCCTCCTTATCATAGACCTTTTGACTGATGTCTTCAATCATGTATTGAATAACTTCTTAATCATCAACCCACAACATTGCAAGATCATAATCACAATTTATCCTTAGCACATGTGGTTTGTCCAACCAAGAATTGATTTGCATTGATCTCTTTCTAGCTAGTGGTGGTGAGGCTCTTTATGCAAGTCCCTTTCATTTGAATTTTTCTTATTGTGGATTAGTTACAGACTATTGGGGTGAGTCATGTGGTTACATATCTAGTTGTGGTTGTTCTTTCTCTTGTTAGCATTGTTGTGTGACTAGGGATCTTTGACTCCATACTTGGAGTGTCATTTAACCATTGTGATTAAAAAGAGCATTGGAGTCATATTTGGCATGGCCAACTCATGTACCTTGATTTTATTACCATTGTACAACTTGGTTACCAGTGTATGCTACCCCAAATATTGCATGACATCTTATGGAATTTAAGGGTGTGACCTGATCAAAGATAGAGCCTCAAGATAAAATTTGTTAAAATTCCCTAGTTACTCATAATATCTCCCTATCTTAGTCCAAGTGATGCATATGAGGGCAATAGTAGGCTAAAATTCCATAGAAACATTAACTTAGCCTAATGGGGACTTCCATTGGGTGAAGCATAAAAACAAAAATAGAAATTGATATTGGAAATTTTGTGAGCTACCTAAAATTACCTTTCCAATATTAGTGGTAAGCTCAAATGCAAGAAAATTTGGCCAATTGAAGTTCTCATTCTTATGTATCATGTGATACACACTGTCATTTACTCCTTCTATTGCCTACTTAACCTGCTTCATTATCTACCAAAACCTCTTTGTAATACACTCTACCAGAATGTGCATTGTAACATACTCATTGGATTCAATTGGGGTTACTCTATATTCCATAGTGGGAAACTTTTCTCTAACATATGAATGAATTGGTGGTATGATGGAATTGTATGGCAATAAGGATTTTCTATGATTTGGGAGGCATGTTGTTCTCGACATGGTCTATGCATTGATCCAAATAGTGATATCTATGGATAGATGAAAAGATCCTTAGTTGTATCTAATTAACAAGGTGTGCATGACCTCATCTATTTTCCCAAATTTAGGTAACTTGATTATCTTTTCTGCATCGAAACCTCAAAGCAAATGTTGAAGTGTAAGAGCTCCTACTTTTGTACCTAGTGGTGTTGATAGGGAAAAGAGAGTAACTTTGGCCATTTCCAAAAATTCAAAGGGATCTGTGTAATTTAATTTGGTATTTTAACACCTATCCCAATCCTCATTTATGTCTTCTATACATCTATGAGTAGGATCAACAACTTTCTCCTACCCATGACTAAATCTATAATTTATGTTGTTTGATTACTTTATTCTACCAAAATATGGGTCTCATTTTTTACACATGGGAGTATATCAAGAGTAGATAGTAGAATAATCTTGTTGACCAAAGTATTTAATGTTTTTTTCATTATTTCCCCCTATGTTTTATGTCTTTTGGCATCTAATTTGATCTTCCCAACCTCTTTCAATGCACTAACTATCTGTGCACAAGCACTCATCCTCATATTTAATATTTTGGCTTTGATGGTGATATTTTTTGTCTTATAAATCTTTAAATTAATGCATAACATGTGTTGTAATCTATTTATTTAATCCCAACTTGATCTACCTTGAAAAAGATTCAATATTTCTAAATACCATGTCATTAATGGTCTTGCACAATCATTAGTAATCCTTCTACCATACCTATTTTGTTGCCACTAATTTCCTTGACATTGACTTAAAACCCATCACAAAATAAAAAATTGATGGGTAGGGGTTACCATAAAATTAATCCTATGTGAGTCCCCATGGTCTAATAATTGTATATATCCTATTGGGAGAAAATAAAGAACATGGTCACAAACTTGAAGCCAACATTTGGGTTCATGATAAACTCACAACAAGTGAGCACACAAGTGAGTATGACTACAAAATTGAAGTCTTTTTCCCTTCTACTAAAGACGCATGTCATCACAACACTCCTCAAGAAATAAAAGAGTTCTTATTTAAATAAAAAGAGTGCTACTGGCTAATGAAAGTGGGCCCCATTTTTAACAAGAATTCTAGAGGAATTTTAAAGGGAGATATGCATCACCATAGTGCTTATTATACATCCCTAAGATTTCATACATTAACTTAAATCTATTAGTATTTGATTAAATGATATGGAGATACTTGGCATAATCATGGAAAGTTTCTTGCCTGGTGAACATTAAATATTTTTCTAGTGTTGAAATGTCATGGGTTCATAGGTGCATGCCACATGTCTTTGAATATTGAAAATTAAATCCTTCATATTAATGTCATAGGTAAACTTTAAGTTATTATAATAACTTTCAAGTTATCATCTATTACTACCTTCAAACCTTCAAGGGTACCCATATGTATGTTTGAAAGGTATCTCCTAAGCAATACCTTCAAGCTTTTGGGTCCACAACAGAGGTTCAAATCACATACAAGATCACAATATATAATAAGATAATTATTTTACATAATTTTTCTAAAAAACCCCATTGATCAATATCATTTTGTATTATAATAAAATAACCAGTTGAATATTGACTTAATTAGCTATTTTTATCTACACAATTATTCCACCTTGATGCATTTTTGAAATGTATCTCCTAGGAGATACCTTCAAAGTATGATGAAACAAGAATTGAAGTATGCATTATATGATATTAAAAGGTCCTTTTTTTTTAGATTGACATAAAGCATGTCATTAAAAATATGTTTTACATTACTTTTTTTTTATCATTTTTTAGGTTTTAACATATCTCTATGCTTATGTTCTACTATAAATATAGCTTTATTTCCTACATACAGGTATAAATTAGACTAATTTTATATATAAATTGATTAAAAACTCTTCTCATGTATTTTTTGAATGTCCAAGTTGAAAAATCATACGTCAATGGATTTTTAATGTGGAGACTATGTTTCTCTCATAAATATTGGTAATGTTGTTGGTGAAGGAAGAATACACAAAGTGGCAGGTCTAGATGTTTAATCTCTATAACCCATAAATCTCACTTCTACATGTCACAATGATGAAATACCTATTAAATGTGTAAGTGTTAATGTGACTAAATATTTTGATCCAACTCTACCACTTCCATTTCTTGCATCTTTTAAAGATAATTTGGGGGATGTAATTGATAGTTTTACTATATGGAGCTCAACAATGATGATCACAAACAATATTTATATAGACAATGACATGGAACAAAGACAAAATAATGTGAGTTTAGTAATGTATAAATAGACATTTCAACAAGAAAACCCTTTCTTGGATTCATTTTTTTGATATCTTGATGATCTTACCACATTTAAAATCTTAAGAAAAAATTTTCTTTGGAAAAGGGTATATTTGTTGCACAAATTTACAACTCTTACAAATGATGAAAAAATTACTTTTGGTTTTGTTGAATTTGCACAACCAGGGGAGATTTTTGGTTGCATTCCTATCTCAATGTTATAAAATAAATTGGGAATTTACATAAGGCATGTTATACAACATTTTGAGACTTTCAGTACAAAGTTAACTAAAACCTCTATCGTTAGATGGCCTTCCAACAAAATAGTGGACACTGAGACATGTAGAGCAATCAATTTACCATACATGACACCAAAGGAGATTTTTTTTTTAAATGTTTGGTATGTAGTGGATAATGAAGTCACTCCTTGTCTAACATTCCTAATGGAAATACATCCAAAAAAATTATCTCATGCCTACAAATACTTGGGCCAAAAAATAAGTCAGCCAAATGCTTCACTCAGCCAAGTGGAGTTTGATGAAAGCATAGATAGTGATATTTCAACAATGTATGTGGATAAATGTTGTTTAGAAAAAAAAATTTAGTTTGGATTGTCATTTGATATTATAATAATGCAAAGATAAATTTTCTTGATTCCACCACAATAGATATGAGGTAACATGTCTTGGATGCCCTTTCTACTAGTTTTTTTAATTAAAAAAACTACCATTGACTTTTAGGATACAGATATCTGTTTGGAATCTTGGCTTAGAAATATGGATTAAAGAGAAGTAGCTTTTTTGACATTCAAAATTATCACAAAAATGGGGAATAAAATACATCCCATGTAAGGATATTTTGATAAAAGCCACATAAGAAGACAATGATGGCTAAAGGACCAATTGGTGGATGATTTTGTAGATGTTTCTCCATGACTAACATGTTAGGTAGATATAGATGGCTCATGAGAAAATGTTCAACATATTCTATCATCTTTCACTCAAGAATTTGTGAGGTGCCACATCAATGCACAATTATTAGATACGGAATATGAGCAACTATCCCAACCAAAATTCAATAAAATGTAGACAACTAATTTTCATGATGTGACCATTGCCAGGTCTGATGAATTTATTAGGTGTAAAAAATGCACCTTGTTGACTCAACAAAAATGCTCTGGGTCCCTCTCTATAGATTATTAAGAGTGTATCAATCAATAATTTGTGATGCACTCAAATCAAATACTTTCTACAAGATATATGTATTACACACATAAATGATTATTAGATAAATACCCTAAATAATGCCTCAATGTCATTCATGACAAGGTGGAATGTTAAAAAACATTTGTGTCATGGATAGTGACAAAAATCAAAGTATTTATTGATAGAATATTAGAGTTTTCAATATTAGGGATTATAACACATGGTCATGGTATAAGCATATATGGGCATTTTTTTAACATACATTATTGGAGGGTCTAACATTAATGTCACCTCATTGAATAAGTAATTTAGGGATATGGAAACAACAATGCTAGATACTTATGGATATTTAGTATGTAAAATTGAAACTTCAAAGTATCCATTTTATGATACACTTTTATCTAACAATTGCTACCTTGAATGCCAAAAATACAAATAAGAAGCATAATCAATCAATGCCTTCAAGAAACTTCCTTCTAGGATATAATTTAAGTAGATAACTATTGTGGGGATAATAAGAATATGTACGTCCATCCATAATTATGTTTAAAAAATGTCTAGCCTTATATTTAACTAATGTTAGATTTATAAATTCAGAAAATCATGTTTTTTTTATAAGTATTGTTACAATATTTATCTCTCCTTGTATACAAAGGTGTTTTCCTCAATGTTGAGATTAGATTTTTCCTTGTAGGACATACCCATGAGGACATCTATGGCACATTTGGAAACCTATTTGAATGTATAATTATGAAATATGTATGGAGTGTGGCAGAGATGATGGACACTTATAGGACATGTGAAAATACAAGAAACTTCATGCCATATTTAATTGAAGAGGTAATGGATTTCAAATAATATGTTAATAGTTACCAGTTGAAGGGAAGAAATGATATAGTAGGCTTGACAAAAGGTTATTACTTTTTTCTATTCATAGAGCAAGGTCAACCCAGTATGCATTACAAAAACTCTATAATAGATAAAAACTAGTCCCCTCTTGATTACATTATGGGGAACAAAATAAAATGGTGAGCCAAATGTTTTAGAAGGTAATCTGACTTAAATATACTTTAAAGACTTGAAAAATAGAGAAATTTCTAAAGAATTCATTATTCAAAAATACTCAGATAGAATTAGAAAATAGGGTGAATAAGAAATTAAATATAACTTGAATAATTATGTAAAACAATTCAATGAACTTGGTTTGAACAAAAATAGTAATTGGAAGGATCTATCATATTAATTCCAAAACATCCATGCCATAATGAAAGAAGACATGTTCCCTTCTAAAGTTGAGTTTACAAGATATTTTTAGCTTAGAACTTGCCACAACATACCCTTGCATAGATATCTACACAAAATGGTTCATGATATGACCCTTGATTTTGAAGTGGCATCTACATATACATATGTTGGTCTAAGAAGCAAATGAATAAAATTACATTTGATCTAGCTCAAGATGTGAAAATTAGAGATATGTTATTTGTCAGACCTAATGATTCTATAAGAATAGACTACATAGTATGGGTTACTAGAGCCAAATGCAATATTGATATAATAGAAACAAATAGGGATATATAATGAAGGGTCAATGTAGCTTGTTTCATCCCAATTAATGGAAGGAAAAGAGATGTAGAAGAATTAGAAATTTATCTAGGATGTTTGGACAAGAAATGGAAGACAAACTCAACTGACACATATTTACCATCTATACTCATAGATAGTGTCATCTATGCTTGGAAACTAAATAAAAATTGGATAGGTCATACACTTTTTCTCACTGGTTTTTTGAAAATCATTTTAATAGAATATTTGAATGCATCATCCCATTAAGCACTAACAAACATAATGATAAAAAGATTGGGAAAATTTAAATGGTGTTTCCTTAATTTTGAAATGAGAAATATGAATGTTTTTTTCAAATTTTAGTCCATTTTTTTAGAATTTATAATGTTTTATTATTTTTTTCTTTTATATTCATCTCTATTACCAATTTGCATTTTAGGTCTTGGAAAATACACTTTAGCATTTGAATTTTATATTTTTTACTAGGACAATTCAATATTTTGGTAATTGTGTATTTATTAAATAGGATTTGACTATTGGAATGTACACTTTGCTTTTTTGTTTCCTTCAAAATGGTCTTCATAATTTATACATTTGAGAATTTAAACTTTAGATTTTATGTTTTTCAAAATACACTTCAGTATTCTCATGTATGAGAAAAGGTCTTTGGGTTTTATACCTTAGAATGTCCCACTTGTGTTTCAATATTTTGTTCTTTGGCATTTAAGAATTGACAAATGTTATTCAAGTTTTTATTTTTTCAAATTACACTTCATACAAGCACCCAATATTGTGCCATGTGGCACAATATGAGTGACTCATCTATGTGTAAGGATGACCAATATAAAAAAAAGTCTCAAATAATATGAGCACTTAAGATTTCAACACACGTCATAATCTCAGTAACTTGACTATGTGGGAGATTATATTAATGATATAATAATATAACAGCCATGATTGACACATGGTAGGTACACAAATATGAGATAAACTTTGATGGTCATGAGGATGCCACTTAAATTAGATTAATTAGATAGTTCATGATATAATCAAATTATGATACATAGCATCCCAATCATCTTAGGTGTTTTAACTCACATATCAACTAAGCACCTGATTGATGTATGAATTGTTTTTTATTAAGAAATAAATCACCAAATATTGTTATATATAAATGCATGTGCTGTTAACCAATTTGAATGGTCTCATAATTTGGACTTATTACAAATATATAATATAAATGTGATTTATTTGTAATAAGTCCAAGTAATTCTTGATGAAGTCTAATTTATTTATGATAGTTTTAAACTACTAATTATTTATCATCATTTTAAATAATTTGGGATTATCAAAAATACATTAGATAGATGTGATTTATTTTTAAAAAGTCCAAATTAATCTTGATGCAGTCCAATTTAATCTTGATATAATCCAATTTATTTCTAATAGTTTTCTAAAATTTGGACTGTTAATAAATCCAAATTATATGAAATAGTCATTTTTTATTCCCTTAAAAAGGTCTCTTATAGTAACTAAATTAGTTACCATGGCCAGATAGATGATGGGATCATCTTTTAATTATGATAAAAAGAGTAAAGACATAATAAACTATTATATCTTACTTAACATATTGTCAAACTAGTTGTATTGTTATAATTTGCTCTAAATGTTATCATTTTATTCCAAAGAAATTGGAGGATGTATAAGTTACTAGTAATATGGTAAATAATTTTATGATTTTTATTATTCTACACTTCAAGTGTTTTCTCATGGTGTAAATATGGGATGCCCTATTAGGGAAACCCTAATTATAATTATTTAATATAAACTCAATAACATGAGATGAGTTTAATATCATTAAGTTGATTATTTATCTTAGTTGCATTTACATGAAATTATATAGAGGTAATTAGGGTTGTAATTTACTGGGTTGTTATGTATAAATGATGTAATGATATTTTATAAATAATAATCCTAATATGAAACAAGTGAGTAAAACTTATCTATAGGGTTATGTTGTTACACCTCTCTTGATTGGAACTCTATGTTGTTCACTATGTAATGTTTTTCTTTAGAAATGTTATTAAACTTATTAATTTGTGAATTAAGTATTATTATCAATCTAGGACTATTATAGGCAAGTGATATTACTAATAGTAGAGAAAAACTTGTCTTGGGATATGAAATGGACAATAAATATTGTTTGATGGATGTAAATATGATCTTTGTTGATGGAAAAACTCTTTGTTTTGTTTAATTACATTTAAAAACTTGTGATTTTTATCCTTAATGGCTTGAGAGGTAATCAACTCAAGTTTACAATTTTCTTAGTTCTGATGAAAAGTAACATTTAATGAATCTGGAGAAGTAGAAGACCCTAATATTTATTGAATTACCTTTGTTAAGATGTACATAAATAAGAATAATAAAACCTAATGTTATTAATTATTTTATGTGAATTATGAATGAGTAGGAAATAAATAATCTATTCTACATTTAAACTTAGGATAGTATAATGAACTTAATGGCCTCACTCTACCCAAAGTAAATTACATGCTTACTAGTTAACATTAGTAGTAATTAAGGATAAATGAAGTAATATTTATTTACACTCTTGGTAATTGATTTTATATTATTTTTCATAGTATAAGTTAATATAAGTAATGGATACTTCTTAAACATGAAAAAACATCATGACAACTATAATAATGGGTAAAATATTTCTTAATGAATTTGTTAACAATTCAAATAACCTAGGCTCTCTCAATGATTGTGTTAGATATAAAAAATATTATTTAGGTAATATTATGATCTGTATGAATAAGTGATGGTAGATAAAATCAAAACCTATATCTATACCTCTTATCTTGAGCAAATTTTATAGTTAGATATGTTACCATCATGATTATTCCCTATTTTAATATTCTGGATGTATATGTGGAAACCTTTTAAATATGAAGTGATTATTTTGAGATAAAACATATAACCAAAGGTATTTTTTTGAATATTTTTCTAATTACTTAATCTATTAAGATTAATAAACTCTACCTATTAATACCATGAGAAGGTGAGATTAATCATGTACATAAATTTTGTTAAGTTGTTGGTATTTGGTATGAATGTTTAAATACTGATATTGGAAAATAGGAATCATAATTATAAAAGGAATGGATTTTTGGGGTTGTGATAGATTACTTGAGAAATTATATTCTCTTAGATCATACAATCAGAGTACCATTTTTGTGAGCACAAGGAAAAAATTGGATTAAATAATACAATCATAATTTTAACTTGAATAATTATGCCATAGTGTGTCCTTCCACCATGTGAGATACCTTAAAATATTTTATTTCAATTCCATTTTTCACTTTCCATAATTTTTTTAGCCATAGACTATCCCACTAGACTAAATTATGATAAAAATTCTCTTTCCCTTTCCGACTTATTGGGCATATATCAACCACATACTTTAATTAGATTCATCTCTCCATTTCCATCCTCCTATTGGGTTTAACCTAAATCTATCTATCTACCTATAAAAAGCGTCTTCAAAACTATATACTCATTCCATCCAATTGTATATCTCATCCACCACTAATTATTTCATATTTATCTTAATTAAAATTTCAACATATCCTTTAGTATCTATATGATTATCCATAACCTCCATTTCTATAGCTAGGATAATCTTCATGTCATCTTATTTTGTTTCCCTTGTTACAATATCAAATAGTTTTAATACCTCTTTTAGAATAACATTTTATTTTATTGTCTTTACCTTTAGTATGTCTCCAAATAATTCATTCACCTATATTTATAATGTTGATCCTTTAAACAATTCTTCTCATTTTTCATTAACTACCATAATGTCATGATCTTCTTCCTCTAATGATATATTTATTATAATATCATAATCTTATACACATGTTTGGGTTGATAACAACATAAAATAATATATTTCTCTTTTCCTTTATATCACATGTGTGACACCCTTAACCTTCCCTTTTCCAAATTATTTTTAGATTAAACTCTTCACCTAAAATTTTAAATGCATCATGAATTGCAAATGAATAACCTCCTCTTCCTTTACTAGAAATTTTATTATTATTTTTATAAAGATCAAATGAATTTGGTGCTTCATGAATCCAATATTTACCTCTTTTGTTTCTTGTAATGCACTTTAAAACAACTCCTCCACCTCCATTAATAGGTATTGTTTGCTATCTATTTCATTATTAATATGAAATTAAATTTTAAATATCCTTAAAATTTTCATTTATTATGAGCTAAATTATCTCTTTCTCCTCAGTTTGGAATGCATCTCCAAGTGATTTCTCTCATTGATTTTCTGCACTTTCATTCAAACATTTAAAAACATGGATTAAAATAAAATAAATACACTCAAGAGACCATTTAGACACTCCCTCTAATGGTTCTTCTATTGTATCATTTTTTATATCCTCACATGCTTTAGATTATACAAAAAAAATCTACTTGTCCTCTCCTCTTCATCCCTAAGATAATTAATACTCATATTTTCATCTCTATTGGCATAAAATAATTTCCATGAGAAACTAGAATTTTACTCTCATTATATTTTTTACCTTCCTTTATTTTATTTCATACCTTTCTATTATATTATTTACTAATATAATTTCATATATAAATCAATTTCTCTAATTTTCCTTCACATAATTCTCCAAACATAATATCTTTCACTTTTTTATTTTATTTGATTTTCACTTCTTTTCCTTCCAAAATAAACTATTATTCCATATTGTCGTTATTGTTGTAATAATATTATTTTTTGTTTTTATCCTATTTAATGATGATATTATCCATTCATTCAATCTTGGATTGATGTTATTAAATAATTATTTTCTCATAATGTAGATCTCTTCCTTTCAAATTCTTTTCCATACCTTTTGAAAAGCATACTTGTGCTTCACCATTTTATTTAGATTCCCCCTCTTCAATTAATATGTCTTTTCATCAACATTTATCTATGAAAGATGATAAGAATATATCTTAAATATCTTATTCCTTTTTATTTATGTGGTATTATTGGACCACCCTCTCGACTATTTATTATTTTATTTCCTTTGGCATGTGTAACTCACTTCCTCTCATATCCATCACTTCTAAAAAATAGGGGTTTTTTTATTATTTATTCTTCCAGTCTAATTTGAACTTCTTCCATATTTTTATATCCTTTTAAAAAATTCAAATAATGGTTAGATTTTACTTCTTCAATTCATCATTCCTCAAAAGTAATTATTCATCTTGATTTATAATTGGCTTCTCATAATATTTTAGGCCATGGAAGTCATCAATTACCTCTCTTTAATCATAGTAGAAATATCTACCCATTTAGCCAATTTATCATCTTCACATATGAAAGACTCATACCCATATTGATATCCTTATCATACCATTATTTTTCTCAATTTATTACTAATGGATACTTAAAATGCCTTGTAACCTTCACAAAATCTATTTTAAACTTCTCAATATCTAGGCTATGTATTGTTTAGTAACCTTATTATAAATTTTCTCTTTAGATGTTATTATTTATTCCATGGATTACACCATGATCTTTTGTTCTTCTATTTTGGATACCTAATCCTCAAATAATTATATTTACCTCATGAAAACTTATTATTATCATATCTTCTCTTCTATTTTTTCTTCCTAAATATTCTTCCAAGCCTTTTGTTGATGCCTAAAACTGTATCATGGGTGGTTCATAGTGTTTAAGAAACACTACTCATTTCTGGATTCAAATAATCCATTACATGAGTTACAATTTTTGATATTATTGATATCTTTGGTGGAATAATGGTGGAGCAAATGAAATATTTCACAAAATTTATAATGTTTGGCTATTGGGAGAAACCATGGCCTAATAGATAACTTGTGAAAATGAGAGTAATCTAAACTATATGAAATTAATTATGTTCAAAATATAAGACTAAGCTAAAGTGTATACTTAAAATTAAGTTATTATAAAGTGAATTAATCATAAATAAGCAAGAGGAAGGGTAGGAAAGAGAAGAAATGTATTGTTGATCTTTATTATAGACATTATGACAAAGTTTAAATTTCATCTAAACATGCACTTAAAACCAGTATATGACAAGAAATATCTTAAGCTCAAATCCTATCACACATCAACAAAAAATAATAAGAACCATATTAAATTTAAATATTTACTAATAAAATAAAATAAAATAAGCACATCTACAAGCAAAGCAAAAGAAAAAAATGAATCAAAGATCCTTCAATCAATCTAGCATTAGCACAAATTGACAACTCTACATTTTAAAGGTGCACATCAAGAATTCATAATAACCATTCAAATCTAAATATTATACCAGATAAGCGAGAGAGTATCCATGATAAAAATCACATAAATAAATGAGACAAACTTTTTATAATTCTTTGCTTGCCTTGATTTCTCTAAATTTTGCACAAAGTTTTCTTCCTCAAAACTCCTTCATTTTTTTACAATTGAAAATATCCATTATATAGAAAACTAAGGAGGTATATCAATCAATCATGTCAAATTAAAATTATAAAAGTGTCATATAAATGTTTCCTTTATAAAATGTTCTATAACTATGACATATCCTAATGGAATGACTTATAAGCGATGTGATTTACAAGTTGCACATGCATTTACAAAAAGAATATTCAGTTTTCAAAATGTACATGTCAATTTACAAAAGAATATACTTAAGTTATATAATTTGGATTTTGGGGCTCCCCTATGGTTTTAACCTTCTATTTGTCATATAATATATTCATTGCCTTTTCATGCTATCCATCAATCAATTTGAGGTTGATAATAGGTTCCATGAATAACTCATCTTCTTGATCTGTTAGGTCTCTAAATTCATTATCATCTCTATCTAAAGCTTTTATAATGTTTGTGGCTTCACCAATATTTTCATTTACATTTAGGATCATGTCAAAGATCCTACTATTGTCATCCCCTATTCTTATTTGTCTTTGATTCTTTACTTACTACATAACTTGAGTAGACCTGAGCTTGAAGTCTTCATCAGTGATTAGACCAATAGGGTTGATTATAGTTAGGTCTATGATCATGCTCCCTAATATATTACTAGTTATCATCTCTAATTATTTTACATCCTCAAAGAGACCTTCTAGGTTATTAGTCTATTTGCTCAAGATCTTTATTTTTTTTGTCAATATAATCATAGCCATGTTCAAGTGGGCTAGGCTAACTATCTTGAAATTAGGGATTTGATATTATGTAAAAATAGTGACCAAGTAATTCACCTTATTTTATAAACCCTACCACTAAGCTACTTTATTTTTGGCCATAGTATCCTAGTTGTTCACTACATCCTATCTGGACCTCATTAATTTCAAGGATTTAAACATGTCATACAAAGTAGATTCAAACATATTGATAATAGCTTATATAATAATAAAGATGGCCTAATCTTCCAACTTATTATTTTATTATTTCATTCCCTTGATAGCTTCTTATAGCTACTCTATCTGTGGTAGGCTAGCTCTAAGACATTTTATTTAAAAATGGGATCTTTTCTAGATTTTTGTCTTCCCATTTGAGTCAGACTGGTCAATGGTTCCACTTTTTTATAAGTGATCTCCTCACCTCCTTGGATGATCTTTTTCTCAATTACCCTTTGTAAACCCATAGTCTTAGGGTCAAACCTCACTCCCATTAAATATTGCATCACTTTTGGAATATATATCTCTATTTAAAATTGATCTACTAAATCACTTGGTGTGGCTAGTATCTTTTCTTCCTCTTCCTTTAGTGTTATGATCTAGGGTTTCATTTCATGATGTACAATAATGTAAATGGATTTCATAATAGCCAAAGGATGATACATAGTAGGCATTTTATGAAATATAGGTTTATACAAGAACCATTATACTATGGGTGGACTATACAACAAGTTTTCTTTGATAAATAAGTTGACTTCACTTATAAGAGTAGTGAAAGTCACTTTGGGTCTCTTTATTTTGGAAATAATGGCTAGCTTATCCTTCCTCTTAGGTGTGTCACTAGGGACTAAGTCTAATACTTTATCTTTTACCTTATCTTATTTAACCCTTGTTTCCTCAACTTAGGCTTCTTCATCATTTGAATATTTTTATGTTATAAATAACATCTACAATACATCCTCTACAAAATTTTAAGGGTCTATGGATATCATATGAAATTTTGTTTGATATGCTTCTTGTCTTGTTACCTTAAGATGTTCATAAGTTGATGAGATAGAAGTTATTTTATGTGGCCTTTTCTCTTCAGGCATGTCCTTTATTTGAACTTCTACTTCTACATTAACTGCAAGAGGTCTAGAGGATTCTCCACTTATCAAATGATATTGTCTAGGTCCCAATTCACATATATCATCCATTTTTTTTATTTTTTTCTAATATTTAATAATTATTCTCATTTATTTAATTAAATATCCTAGTCACTTCAAAGTAGGATGATGCTTTGGTATAAATACGGTCAAAGACACTGGGCTCATGATCATATTGCACATTCATAATTCCTTTATTTTTTAGATTTTCCTTAACTTTCCCATAAGGATCCCACTACTTGATCTCATCAATATATAGGTTAAAGGATTATTTGTGATTTGATGTATCTTCAATATTATCCCACTGATTGAATATGGTCTTTCTAATTGTCATGGGGAAGTTATGAAGGATTCTTTTTCTTTTGGTCTTGTAGAGACCATTTATGTCATGGAATAGTTGCTATGCAACCTCTTTCTTAGCTAGATTGTTAGGAACATGGAAAGGTAACCTAAGAGGATAAATTTGTGTTCCATCAACCCTTATAATAGTGTAGTTTGGATATAGCCATATATCACACATAACTTTAATATATTTTTTTATCATTGAGCTAATTCTTGACATTGGAATGCCGATTATGGCTTCACTTAGAGAAGGGTAGATGTAGTCACATATAAATTGAATGTGATATCTATATTTATAGATGTGAATATTTGAGTAATACTAAGAGACTATTTATGTTCTATTTGGTGACTATTCCCTCTGGTTTGGGATTTTTGCAGTTGCACATAAAGCATCTAAGAGATATGACATCATGAAAAACTAGGTTTTCTTTATGTGTCTAATTACTAAGATTTTAATAATTAATAATATACTTATTATTTCATTAAAAGGGGGGATAATTACCTTATCAAATATAAAGTAGAATATAGGTACCCATATTGGGTCTATATATGTCATGGTTATATTTCCACACATTCTATTCAACATAGTCATTATCATTTTGATCCTAGGTCTAAATTGGCTGATAGGGATATTATTATTGAAGTCTGAAAAGACTTGGTTTCCAAAATATATCCACATGGAAAGGGTATTCATCAAATTATTATATTTGGCCTAGGATTTGATTTAAGATATGTCAATTTGGGGTTTGGTTAGTTTACAATATTTCTCAAATGAAATAGTATAAATATAAGAAAATTTCTTATGATTGAGCTCATTTACTATCATGCCCTTATCTATATTAGTTTCCTTGAAAATAGGAGCAAGAATGTCAATATAATGGACTACGTAAGGCTTTTCTACTACATAATGAAGTATGGTATTTGAATTTTAATTATATTATCATATATTCTCTTGGCCGAGATATTTTTATCCTCTTCTTAGGTGATGGTTAGTTGATTCTCAATCATCCAAAATAATTTTGACAAATTATTATCTCTTGTGTTCAAGGTAGAAGAATCAAAATCGATGTCTTTGAAAATATAACCTTTAACATCTATTATTAAGTATAATTCCACATATTCCTTCTAAACACTCTTCTAAGCCACCATTACTATAAATTTTATTAAATTACTCACTAGTGGATTACAATTTAACTCTTGATTGAATTATCTTAGTGAAGATAATAACTCAGTTTTCCTCACCTCAAATACAATGACAATAAGGAAAAACAAGGGATTATATACAGTTAGGGATTTATTGAAGGTTTTTGTAGAGTTTCAATGGAGGCAATTGAGTTTGAAATTATGAACTTCATGCCTTAGATTTTTCCAAATTATTTATTTATACCTTTTGTGTCTTCAGGTCCACTAAATATTTTAAATTGACTTATCTTGCTTATGTGGATCCATCATGTCAAGTTGTCCATTAGTTTTGAAATTTGACAAATTATATTTTTGGTAACACGTCACTTTCACATGCTCTCTCACAATTAGGTTTAACATGCTCCATCAATCTTCTGCTAAGTCTTCTAGCTTTGACTTATCGTAGACCACTGATATTTGGTATGGGCATCATAGATCATGATACTTATTAGCTCTATGGGTCTCTTATGATTATTTTAAACACATGCCATCATTTAATGCCTTTACACCATGTGATAACCTCTTATTGGATCTCATACCCTTTGAAAATTAAAAGCTTCTCTTGCCATTGATCATGATCTAGGAGATTAAATTCCATTGGTCAACCTCTATTTAGTTCACTATGGCTACAACACATTGTTATTGTATTCATTTTGGGCTCTTTGAGAAGATAGTTGCATCTTGCATCATTAGATCTTATTTGTATGGTTTAATGTGCATCATTAAAATTAATCTGGGAGGTTAAACATGATTGGTTACTCTACTTCCTTTTTAGGATGCTTCACTTGTTGACTTTGCTATGCATAATTAGATATGCTTTATCCATTATTGATCTCAATTTGCCTGACTCTATTTTATCGACTATGGTTGTGACACTTGTCACTAACACATTCCATATCTGAGCTTTGACAATTTGACCCAAGCAATCACCTCTATTCCATGGATCTTTTATTTGAGTTTTGAGATCTTACCATATGTCATCTTTGCATTGACCATGTGGGTAATGATAATAACTAAGCTAGGGCTTGGGGAATAAAAATAATTAGGATAAATTTTTAGTCTAAATTTTTTATTGTATTAATAAATTTAATTAAAACTTTAAGATTATGATTTTATCAAAACATTAGAACATAATAAAATACCCCCACATTCAATTAGTTTAAGTGAATGATAAAATAGACTAGGGGTTTTAGGGAAATATAGATAACTTAGGATGAATTTTTTTATCCTAAGGTTTTGGTCATGTTAATAAACATGATTATAACCTTAGGATACAAATTTAGACTAAGACTATGACATAATTAAATGTTCTTGTGCAAATTAAGTCCCGCATAAATTTGAATCCAATTCAAAAGGGCTTAGGATAAATAATTAGAGTAAGGGTTTTTTGGATATTAAAAAATGTATATAATTAATCAATTCAAAGACCAAAGTTTAATAAATGAGACTAAGTTAACATTAAAGTACAAAACCATAAATAGTATTCACACAATTAGGACTTCATTGAACCTGCAACCTAGAAACATAAGAGGGAATCATTAGCAACATTGTTCAGGATAAAACAAGGATCATATGTAAACATGTCAAAAAAACCACCAGTGTGGATGATCTTTAGATAAATATAATGTGTAAACATGATAATGGTTATTTGATCAAGTGGAAAATCCAATACTTAGTACAAATTTGCAAGATTTGAAACAAGAGTCCCTATTTTTGACCTCAATAAATGGTGACTTCTGGGGGAATCCTTGCCAAAATTTTAGAATTTAGATACTTTGGTTTAAACTAATAACTAGACTAGTCATTCCATATGGTTAGGTACCATCATTAAGATTAATTCATGATCAAAACAAGTCTTACACATATATGATTATGCTCAAACATAAAAAATTAGTCATCTTGTGTGTGTGCTTTCTATTCCTTAACTAATTGGTAAGGGATTTAGAGAAAGACTTACATTTTTCATGACCTTGATCATTAAAATTTGCTTGTATCATATTTATATGTTCATTAAGAATCATGATTTCTAAAAGGAAGGATTGGGCATTGATCTACTATTATCTAGGCATATATATACCCAATAAAGATACCTTTGGTTCTACTCTAGGCCTTGCTCCACTACCAGCTAGGCTTCCATAGCCTTGGTGGAGGTTACCCAAATCACCTTTGCTCAAAAATATTTTGGATTTTTAGTAAATATCACATTTTTTATATTTTTAGATATATTTAGTTTTCTAATAAAGGTTGGGAATTATAATTATACAAGTTTTGTGGTTTTTTCAAATGTTTGATCTTTAGACAATCATCCTTGGTAATAAAATTCCTCCCAACAAATAATGTTCTTTAGTGCTATCACGAACTTGTATAAATAATTCAAATTGTCATTCAAAATATACAATCCTTATTAGAACTACATTTAGATTAGAATAAGGTTTAAGATTTTAAGGAACAACCAACCTAGGATATCAATCCTTACCACTTTCTCCAAATAATAACATCAATCTCATATTTATAGAATCCATGGTCAACCAATGGCTAAGAGTCATTCCTTAATTCTTGATTTTTTGACCTTTGAGAAACTATATGCATTGGATCTTGAGGATTGTATTGAAAAGAGTTATTGAATCAAAACCAAAGAAAGAAAATCAAAACAAGTAGAAAAACAAGCAAGCAAACAAATATTTACTTGCACTATTTACAAATAGGAACAATAAAGAAACCTAATCTAAGCCTACGTACACTAACTATAAATAGTCTTACAAGTTACTTCATGTAGACTTGAGGTGGGGTAGGAGAGAAGTAATTCTTGAGATATTGCTTATTTGCTAGCAAACTAAACTCTGCTCCTTGTAAGTCCTTGAGCTTGAAGGTGTTGTCTCCTAGTATCTTAGCAATATAATAGGGACCAATCTATAAAGGAGTGAATTTTCCAAGATTTCCCTTAGTTTAGATTCTTTTTCCCAAATAATAATAGGTCTTCTTGCCTGAACACCTTAATCTTGGAATGTTTGTCAAACCATCTCTTCATTATGGTTTGGTGTCTACTGAAATTGGTGAAAGCCTCTTCTCATGCATCCTCTATTTGAATAATGTCAAAAAACCTCAAAATTATAAATTTATGATCTTATTCCATGTAATATTTCATTAAATTATAGGTTTTAATCTTGAGAGTGATGAGAAATGTAGGCTCTTGACCATATACAAGCTTAAATAGTGATGCCTTTAGAACTTAATTGACTCTAGTTATATCTACCCAAAGGGCATACTTGAGTAAATTATGTCATGTTCTTTGTTTGTCAACAATAGACTTCCTGATGGATTTCATCAAATTTTTATTAATTAATTTAGAGACTCCATTACCTTGAGGGTAATGGTTTGATGAAAACTTGAGAACAATGTTATTATCATATGCCCATTTAGTCATATTAATGGATATAAAGGTAGGTCCATTATCAAAAAATAGAGATATTGATGTTCCAAATATTTTACATATGTTCTCCTCTAATAACTTTATCACATCTTCTATCCTACATTGCTTGGTTACCACTAATTCTATTTATTTGATGTAGTAATCAGTATTAATGAGGACATATTTATGTTTGTCTAAATAATTGGGGTTGATTACCCCCATAAAATCTAATCCCCATTGAGAAAAAGGCTTATCAGTCATAATTGGCTTCCATAGCATGGCTTATTTTGGCTCTTTAGTATTGAATATCTAACATTGATGACATTATCTCACATGTTTTTAAGCATCTTTGAAGATATTAGGCTAATAATAACCAACCCTAAGGATATTTTGAGCTATTGTCCTTCTAGATGGGTGTACACTTCCAATATTTTCATGGAAAGTATTCAATAACTTAGCTACTTCTTCTTTAGAAACACATCTCATATATATTCCTTCATAATTATTCTTGAAAATCACCTTGTCTTTGATCAATAAATATGCTACTTTGAGCCTTAAATCTCTCCTTTTATCTCTATTTAACCCTTAAATAAAAGAACCATCAATTATAATATGGATAATGGAATCATACCAATCATTGGGTTGAAAAATCTATTGCTCCACCTGCATGACACTCAATTTTGGACTAGTGTGAGTAATTAGCTAAATTAGTCATTGACACCTTACCAATTTGGTAGTCTTAATCTCCAGATCATATTCTTGAAGTAAAACCATCCACTTCTTTCCCATAATTCACATTGGCTAAGCATAATATTAGTATCAAGATTTAGTAGTATTACATGTACTTTATTCTTAAGAATATAGTGTCTAAATTTCTTTACTACTTTAACTAAAACACATGCTTGCCTTTCAATTAGAGAATAGTTTAACTCATCATTTTAAAAGTTTTTACTCATGAATTCAATATGGTGATCACATACATCTAATTTTTGAGTTAGAAAAACTATAATTGTATGGTCAAAAGCAAAATAATAAAGATAAAAAATCCTTAGTGAAATCAAGACTTATCAACACTAGTACCTGCACTATTAATTCTTTTATGTCCTTGAAGACTTTTATTGTTTATCCATTACATGTGATCTTAGCATCCTTTTTCAACATATCATTTAGAGGGATAAAAATTTATACAAAACTAGAATTGAACTTTCTCACAAAATTGATTTTCCCAAAGAAAGATTTCAATTCTTTTCTACTATTAGGGGGTTCCATTTTGGATATCGCATCTACTCTATCAAATTCTATATAAATTATCTCTTTAGTTATAACATGTCTTAATAAATTTCCCTTAGTAACACAAATAATTATTTTCTTGGGATTGAGAGAAATTCCATACCTCTTACATCATTCAAATACCTATTGTAAGTGAATGATATGATCCTCCCTATTCTTAGAAAACATAGTTAGGTCATCCATACAAATGATAATTCACTTACCTATGAAACCTTAGAAAGCATGGTCCATATCTCTTTGAAAAGTTTCACCTACATTTATTAGTCCAAATGGCATCCTTTTGTAGGACAAAGTGACCCACTTAGTTGTAAATGCAGTCTTTAATCTATCTTCCTTGTTCACAAGCACTTGGTTATATCCTTGAAAACCATCAAGAAAAGACATCATTATAGAACCAGTAAAAATTTGAATGACTTTGTCAAGTGAAGGTAAAGGATAATTGTCCTTTTTAGAATCTCTATTCAGATTTCTAAAGTATACACACAATCTAATTTCCCCATTCTTCTTCTGAGTGGTACTAAGTTATCTACCCAAGTGGAGTGTCTAATGGGAAAAACTATCTTTGAATCTAACAATTTCTTGACCTCCTTGTATATCAAGGGTTCCAACACATGGTTAACTATTCTTTTCTCCCCTAAAAGTCTTTTAGGCTTGTTTTAGTGGTAAGGTATGAGTAATGACAATATGATCAAAGATTTTTAATTACTCAGAAGACCATTTATAACATTTGTGTACTGGGTCATCAAATATTTATATTTTCTCAACTCTCTATTAATGAAGGTTGTACCAATATTGACTAGCATGGATTGACCTTGTGTTCTTAGGTCAACTATATTATAATCTTTCTCATTCACCTTAGGAACTTTGATAGTTTCAACTATTTTATCTATGATAAATAATCTTTATAAGGAAATCATGCCTTTGGGAACTTTTTTGTCACTTAGTTTCACAATATTGTCATCAATGTTATCTTCATCAAGAGAATTTTCATTAACTTCATCAATGATGTGGGACTCAAACACTCATTAACTATTCATGAAGTCTAAAAATCTATTGGTCATCAATAAATACTTGAAAATGGTTGATATTATTATGGACTAAAGGATATGGGTCTAATTCAACACTAAGGTTTCCTAGTTTAGAGTCTTGATTAGGAATGAGATTGGATGTAGTTGAGGATAGATCATCAACATGATTGTTCTCTTCCCTAGGAATTGATACAATGTTAAAAACATCAAAGTAATCTATCAAGTCCCAAACTCTAAAATTATACTTCTTAAGATATGATAATTTGCATGGATATTTACTTCTAACTTGATTAACTACTAGTTCTAAGTCACCATACACTAGCAATTCTTTGACCTTATGCTTTATGGAAAATTGTAATCCTAATATTAGAGCCTCATACTCTGTCAAATTATTATTACATGAAATATAATTTCTATAAGAATTACTAAATTCTTTTTCAATGGGGTTAATTAGAACAATTCCTATTCTAGATCAAGATTTACATTTGGCATCATTAAAATATAATTTTCATATTCTAGGCATAGCATGAGTATCCTTAGAGTCACATTCCTTAGAAGTGTTAATATTTTAAACTCCTAAATCATAATTAACCATGCTAACCCTTTCATTTGTAGCATTTTACTCGGTGATAATATGTTTCATCTTCGGATCTCTTTCAATTTTAATTTGATTTGGAACTCCCTTCCATGGATTCCATATATGGGAATAATTTGTGGACATGTAATCATCTAAAGACTTGGTATAATCCCTAATAAGTGGTATTCCATAAGCATAAGGAATATCCACCACTTGGATGTCTATAGATTATTTTATCCTTAGCTCAGTTGCAAGCTGCATATAAACATTCAACAATTCTCCAATTACTTTAACCCTTCAATTATCTAATTGAATAAAAAATCTATCAAATTTAATTAGAGTTAAACCTAGTTTCTCAAAAATACCTTTGGGCATGATATTAGTAGATGCACTGAAGTAAAAAAAATAATTATGAAAATTATTAACAAAAATTATGATAGTTAGCAAGAATGGTGGAACATCTACCTTGTTCTTTTACATAGCTACATTGGCATTTGTAATATTTGGTGTCTTATTAGGATTATTAGATATAGATTCAAGTAATAAGTCTCTTTACTCATTAATTTGAGTCAAATCATGTAAATTGATGTCATCTTTAATCTTATTCATGTCCTGAACTATATTTTACCCATCCCTAATAGAAGTACTGGATGAATCAACATTGTGTTTAGAGGTACTTACCTTTGGAGGTTCTAGATTGTTATCAATTGTAAGATAATGAGGAATATCAAAGTTGTTTGGTAGATTTTAGGTTTTTAAAGGTTGATTCTATTCGTTATTCCTTAGTAGATAGATACTATTTAGGTATTGATAGAAATCATGCACCTCTTCTAGAGTCTCCTCAGGCTCATTATCTTCTTGGAAAGTGAAATCAAATGTCTCCACCATCAAGTTTGTATTAGTAGATTTAGATAAATTTGAAGAAATGGATGTACCTATAGTATTATCTCTATTAGGTCCACCTTCACATGTATCTAATTCATCCAAAAACAATTCATAAGCATTAAAAAATTCAATACAATCTAACTCACCATGGTTTGAAGTATTGTGAACCCTACTATATTTAGTTAGAGATACATCATAAATATTAATTTTAAGATTTTTATTACTTGATGATGACTCATTATGGTTATTATTATTTCCATTTTTACCATTATAAAACTAGATATTAGGTCTATTGAACCTTTGATAAGCATAGCTTGTATTGGAGTTTTCCCTGGTATTGCCTACTTATTTTTACAATTAAAGGAAGTCACTGATCAACTTTTGAACCATATTTAGTATGGATTCATTCTCATTATTTTTTGCCTTTGAGTTATGAATTTGAGTACTGTTACTAGTTGTTGGAACCAAAGTTATTTGATCTTATGGATGAAATCCATATGTGGTGTTGTTTAAGAATCCTAGGTTCTGGTCTGGATGGGCATGGCTTAAAGGTAATTGGTTCAACAATGGAATTTTATTTAGATTAGGAACATTTGTATTTATATTTGGAATGAAATTTAATTTAGGTAAATTAGGGATGACATTCAGAATGTCATATGTAAGCTAGCCTTGAGGGTACATTTGATAATTGATTATTATAACTTCAACATAGGCCAAGTCTAATGTGTTTATAACTCCAATAGACCTTTTAAGAAACAAAAAAATCATGTTATTTAAAGAATCATTGTAAATTTATAAAGCCAAGGCTTCATTAGGTCTATAAAGAGTTATGGTTCTACTAAAAATCATCTAGAATCTAGCATTAAAAGCCCTAATGGTTTTACTTGAATCTATTTTAACAGTGGTGAATTATTGATAAAGAATGTAAGGACTGATGAACTTACCAAATTTATCAATGAAATTTCAATTAAAATCATTCCAACTGATGATATAATTTTCATAAAGGTTAAGAAACCAATAATATGCTACATCTTTGAAAATAAATGGAAACAATCTACATGCAACATCTTCATGAACTAAATTCAACAACTTTAAATTAGATTCAAAACTTTTAATATGTTCTTCAACTATGACAACACCATTAGGACTAAAATATGGTATATATTTCTTAGGGTTTTAAGGTAGGTCATGTGAATCTTCCATCAATGTGCCTAGTCAGGTACATGACCTACCTCAAAACCCTAAGAAATATTGGGAGCAACTGTGAAGTAGGCTAAGATTTATAAACCCTTTGATTACCTTTGTCTACTCTTATTTTCCTATGAACTTATAAAGAAAGGAGAGGTAATCCTGATTTGGATAGTCACCTAGTACTAATTCTTGGTAGTTTTAACTTGAAAACTTTGAATCCTATTCAAAATATAACTTTGAAACCTTATATTTGCAAATATGAATAATATTTATCTCAATTCTTACAAATAATAGTCTAATTCTTATCTATGAGTATATTTTCATGTTTAAGATTCCTATGTTAAGAAAGATTTTATGTAAAGTTATATAAATTTCTTCAAAGGACAACTATCTTTGACTAAATAAGCTCAAAGGTATATCTAAACTTAATAATATCAATGATATTTTCACATATAAGTTTAAATAAACCTAAATTTTCAAAGAATCAATCAATCCTTGAACAACTTTTCCATCAATAGTTTCAAGAATGGAAAATTTATAAAACCTAAGCTACCCTTACAACTATTTACCATGAATCTTAAAAGAATAGAAATCTTTAGCTAAATGAGCCTAAAAATTAGTTTTAAACCACAAATATCAATGATATTCATAATTGAGCTAATAACAACATAAATACGCAAAAAATTCATTGATATTTGAATGAAATTCACTAAAATTAGCAAAGACACTTCAGATTTATAAAGATTAATTAAAGGCCCTCCTTCTAACACCAGTGAAATGGGTTCTTATTAATTCCTAAAAGTGTATCACAAGTGGTTTAGAGTTTTTAAGAAACACTACTCATTTATAGATTCAAAAAATCTATTATATGAGTTACAAGTTGTGATATTATTGATATCTTTGGTGGAAAAACAATGGAACACATGAACTATTTCACAAAATTTATAATGTTTGGTTGTTGGGAGCAACCGTGGCTTGATAGATAAATTGTGAAAATGAGAGTAATATAAACTAAGTGAAGTGAATTATGTTCAAAATCTAAGTCTAAGACTAAGTTAAAGTTTATACTTACAATGTAGCTATTCTAGAGTGAATTGATCAGAAATAAGCAAAAAGAAGGGTAGGGCAAAAAGGAAATGTATTGTTGATCTTCATTATAGACATTATGAAAAAAACTTAAATTTCATCTAAACATGAACTTTAAACCACTATATGACATGAATCACCTTAATATTAAATCTTATCATACATTAGGTAAACATATAAGGAATGTAAAAATAATATAAATAAGAACTAGATTCACTTTAAAGATTTACTACTGAAAGTAAATAACATAATACCATATATAAAGAAAATAAATTAATCAAATATCCTTCAATCCATTAACATTAGCATAAATTGGCAACTCTACATTTAAAAGGTGAAAATAAATAATTCATAATAACCATTTAAATCTAAATATTAGACTATAAAAGTGAGAGAGCATCCATGATAATAATTACACAAACAAATGAGACAAAAATTTTAGAATTCTCTACTTGCATTGGTTGCTCCAAAATTTTCATAGAGGTTTATTGTTAAAAACTCCCTCCTTTTTCTACAATCGATAATACCCCATATTTATAAAACTAAGGAGGTATGTCGGTCAGTCATGTTAAATTATAACTCTACAAGTGTCATAGATAGGTGTCCTTTCTAAAATGTTCTAGGACTATGACATCTCCTAATGGATTGACCTATAGGTGATGTGATTTACAAGTTGAACATGCCTTTAGAAAAAGAATATTATCTTTTCAAAATGTACATGTCAATTTAAAAAATAATATACTTAAGTTATCTAATTTGGATCTTGGGGCTCCTATGTGGTTTCATCCTTCTTTTTATCCTATAGGATCTTCATTACCTTGGGATGTTGTCCATCAATCAACTTGATGTTGATAATAGGTTCCATGAACAACTCATCTTCTTGATATAATATGTCTCTTAATCCTTTTTCATCTCTATTGATCACTTTTATGATTCTCCTAGCTTTACCAATATCTTACTCTACATTTAAGATCATGTGAAAGATCCTATTGTTGTCATCCCCTATTCTTCCTTGGCTCTGATTTTTTACTTCATAACTTGAGTAGCCCTAAGCTTGAATTCTTCATTATTTATTAGACCAATAGGGTTGAGTGTAGTTGGGTTTATAATCATTCTCCCCAATATATTCCTCATTCTAGTCTCTAATTATTTTCCATCCTCAAAGAGTCCTATGCTCTTAGTCCATTTTCTCAAGATCTTGATCTTTTCTATCAATACAACCATAGCCATGTTCAAGTGGGCTAAGATGACTATCTTTAAATTATGGATTTGATCTTTTATAAAAATAATTACCAAGTCCTTCACCTTATTATATGAACACTACCACTAAACTACTTAGTTTTTGGCCAAAGTATCCTAGTTGCTGACTACAACCTATCTGGATCTCATTGATTTCAAGGATTTGAACATGTCATACAAATTAGCTTCAAACATATTGATCATAGCTTCTAAAATAGGCAATATGGATTTCTCTTCCATATTCTTATTTTATTATTTCATGCCCTTGATAGATGCTTGTAGATGATCTATCTATGTTTTGGATAACTCCAAGATATATTCTTCCAAAATTAGATCTTCTCCAAGTTTCTATCTTCACACTTGAGTCAAATTGGTCAATGATTCTAGTTTTTGATAAATGAATTATTCAACTCCTCAGATGATCTTATTCTTAGTTACCCTTTGTAAATAATTAGTATTAGGTTCAAACCTCACTCTTACTAAATATTATGTCACTTATGAAATAGGGATCTCCATTTGAGATTGAGTTATTGAATTATTTGGTGTGGCTAGACTCTTTTCTTCCTCTCCCTATAGTTCTATGATCTAGGGTTTGATTTATTGATGTAAAATAATGTTAATGGATTTCACCATAGCCCAAGGATGATGCATAGTAGGAATTTTATACAATATAGGTTCATACAAGAACCATTCTAGGATGGGTGGACCATAGAACAAGTTTTCTTCACTAAATAGGTTAACTTCACTTAGAGGATTAATGAAAGTCACTTTGGGTCTCTATTTTTTTGGGAATAATGGATAACTCATAATTACTCTTATGGGTGTAAATAGGGACCAATTCTAATATTTTCTATTTTCCCTTCTCTTTTTTAACCCTTATTTCCTCAACCTAGGCTTCCTCATCATTTGAATTTGTGTATGTTATAGATAACATGTTCAATACATCCTCTACAAACTATTTAGGGTCCATAGCTATCATATGAAATTATGATTGATGTTCTTCTTATTCTATTGCCTTGGGAGGTTCATAATATTATGATATAAAAGCTATTTCATGTGGCATTTTCTCTTCAGGCTTGTGCTCCATTTGAACTTTTGCTTATACATAATTGTTGGAGGTCTAGAGGATTATCCACTAATCAAATGATATTATCTAGGTCCCAATTTCCATAAATCATAATTTATTTATTTATTTATAATCTTGACTCATGATTTAGGTTATGTTCCTTTAATATCATGGTCACTTCAAAGTAGGATTATGCCTTGGTATAAATAGGGTCAAAGACACCAAGCTCATGATCAGATTGCACATTCAAAATTCCTTTATTTTTTAGACGTTCCTTAAATTTCATATAAATAACCCACTACTTGAGCTCATCAATCTATAGGTTTAAGGATGATTTATGCTTTTATGTAGCTTCAATATTCTCCCACTTCTTGAATATGGTATTTCCAATTGTCATGGGGATGTTATGGATTCCTTTTATTTTGGTCTTGTAGACACCATCTATGTCATGGAATAGTTAGTATGCAACCTCTTGCTCAGCTAGCTTGTTAGGGACATGGATAGGTAGCCTAAGAGGATACTTTTTTTGCACTCAACCCTTATAATAGTGTAGTCTAGATATAGCCATATATCACCCATAACATCATTAAATTTTATGATCAGTGGGCTAATTCTTGACATTAGAATGTCAGTTATGGCTTCACTTAGGGAAAGATAGATACACTCACATATAAAATTAATGTTATCTCTATATTTGTAGATGTGAATCTTGGATTAATATTAGGAGACTATTTCTATTCCATTTGGTGACCATTCCCTCTAGTTTGGGTTTTATTTAGTTACCCATAAAGCATCTAGGAGATATAGCATCATGAAAAACTAGGTTTTCTTTTGGTACCTAATTTCAAAGATATACCTACTTAATGAGATTCTCATTATTTCACCTAAAGGGGGGGAAATTGTCTTTTCAACTATAAAGTAGACTATAGGCACCCATACTAGGTCTACATATGTCATGGTTGTATTTACACATAATCTGTTTAACATAGTCATTATCATTTTGATCCTAGGTTTGAATTAGATGATAAGGATGTTATTATTAAAGTCTCAAAAGACTTCATTTCTAAAATCTAGCCACATGGCAAGGGTGTTTACCAAATTTTTATCTTGAGCCTCGAAATCAATGAAAGATAGGTCATTTTGGGGTTTAGGTAATTTGTAATATGACTCAAATGTAATAGCATAAATATAAGAAAATTTCCTACAATTGAGTTATTAACTATAAGTCCCTTATCTATCTTAGTTTCCTTGAAAATAGGAGCAATAAAGTCAATACAGTCAAGTACCTTAGGCTTTGTTACTACATAGTGAAGGCTAGTCATTTGAATTATAACTATATCATCATACAAAGCCTTAGGAAAATTTTTCCTCTTTTGGGGTGATGGTTGTTTGATTCTTTATCATATAGAATAATTTAAATCAATTATTATCTCCTATGTTCAAGGCATAAGCATCAAACTTGATGTCTATGAAAATATGACCTTCAGCAACTGTTGTTAAGTAAATTTCCACATCTTCCTTTGAAACACTCTTTTGAGTTACCATTGATGTGAATTTTATCAAATTTCTCACTAGTGGATTGTAATTTAATTCTTGATTAAATTATCTTAGTGAAGATGATAATTTAATTCCCCTCAACTTGATTAGAGTGACAATAGGGATAAACTATGTATTTTGTACACTTAAGTATTTCTTTAAGGTTTCTATAGAGATTTAATGGAGGAAATTGAGTTCAAACTTATGAGCTTCATACTTTAGATTCTTATTAGATTTTTTATTTATACCTTCTTATCTATGGGTCCACTAAATATTTTGAACTAACTTATCTTGCTTATGTGGCTCCATAATGTCAAGTTGTCCATTAGTTTTAAAATGTGACTATTTATCTTTTTTGGGATGTGTGTCACCTTTTTGTGCTCTCCCATATCTAGATTAAACATGCTCTATTGATCTTCTATTGAGCCTTATATCTATGAATTATCATGGACCAATTATCTTTGGTACAGGTATCTAAGATCATGCCACTTGGAAGCTCCATGGGTCTTCTATGATTTTTTCAAATGCATGCTATCATTTAATGGCTTTGTGTCATGTGGTATCCTCTCATTAGATCTAGGCCCAATTGAAAATTCCACACTTTACTCATCATTTATCATGATTCAAGAGATTAAATGCCATTTATGAATCTATATTCAGTTTACCATGGTTATGATGTGTTATTACTACATTCAATCTGATCACTTGAAAAATTTAGCATCATCTCGCACCATTGGATCTTTTTTGCACAGATCAACATATAATATTTATCTCAATCTAAGAGTTTGAATTTGATTAGTTGTTCCACTTTCTTTATAGGATGCTTGACTATTTGAATTTTTTAGGCATCATTGGATTTGCTTTGCACACCATTGATCTCGATCCACTTGACTCTATTCTTCCATTAATATTGTGACACTTGTCGCTACCATGTTCCATATTTGAGCTTTGATAATTTGACCTAGGTAGTCACCCATATTCCATCGATCTTTTACTTGAGCTCCAATATATTGTCATGTGTTATCTTTGCATTGATCTTATGGGTGATGAAAATGACTAAGTTAGGGCTTAGGGAATAAAAATACTTAGGATAAAGTTTTAGATTTTTTTTTGTTGTATTGATAATTATAATTAAAACTTTAGGATAAGGCTTTTAGGATAAGTTTAAAACATAATAAAGTGCCCCCACATTCAATTAGTATAGGTGAATGATAAAATATACTATGGGTTTTTGGGAGATATAGATAACTTAAGATGAAGTTTCTTAGCCTAAGTTTTTTATCATGCCTATAAACATGATTACAACCTTATGATAAAACTTTAGACTAAGTCTATGACATAATTAAATGTTTTCATAGAAATTAAGTCCTGCATACATTTGAATCCAATTCAAAAGGGTTTATGTTAAACAATTACACTAAGGGCTTTCTATATATTCAAATATGAATTTAATTAATCAATTTAAAGATAGGTTTAATAAATGGGGCCAAGTTAACATTAAAGTACAAATCCCTGAACAATGTTCACCTAATTGGGATTTCATTAAACCTACAACCTAGAAACATAAGAGGCAATCATTAGTAAAATTAGCTAGGATAGAATAAGGATCATATGTAAATATGTCCAACAAAGCACTAGTGTGGATGATCTTTAGATAAATATAATGTGTTAACATGCTAATGGTAATTTAATCAAGTGTAACATCCAATCCTTAGTAAAAATTTGAAAGATTTGAAACAAGGGTCCTTATTTTTTAAAAATGGGGGTATGTTGACCTCAACACCTTCTTCACTCAATTTATTTTCAAAATGACTCTGGGTTGTTTTCTTGGAAAATTAAATCTCTATAACTTCACAAGTTATCTTTACCTAAATTTATCTTCAATTATCAACTCTCAACACATTGTTACAATCATGTTTTAATCTTATATTGAATTATAACTTCTTTTTTATTCTCTACCCACACAAAAAATATGAAGAGAAACTTTATTCACCTATACCCACAATTTATTCAATGGAGTATGTATGTGAAGTTTTCTACCATCTTACAAAATATTGAGAACAAATCACTCACTCTTATAAATTTATTTTTTGTAATTTATCTCTCTGACCTCTACCTATTTTATATTTTTTTGGAAGGTCACTCTAATGAAATAACACCTTTTACCTAACCATTCTACTATGTTAAAAAATATATTTATTAAATCTTAGTATCTCACTTTTTTTTACCCATGATTTTAGTTATGTAAAAAACCAATAAAAATATATCAAATTCCTTTGTATGCCATTTATTTCATCAAAATCAAATAAACTTCCCTATATTTTACAAAACATTATTCTTATTGGAAGATTCATTCACCAATTTATACACACATTCATAAAATGTGAACAAAAATTATTTGTGCATTCACCCACAAGGAAGAAACATTATTACCAGGTCAAAAGAAGGATAGCCATAGTTCATGTAATCCATAGATTTAACATGAAAAATGGAATAAATTGTGAATATAAAAAAGATGATTAATTCCATAATAATTTATTTTATTTATTTAAATTATGAATTCAAAATTTCACACACTATAATTTGATAACAAAAATTAAATTTAATGTATAACTACTACAACCTCAAAATGAGTTGTGTTAAAACCTCTCACCCTCTCAGATATATGAATTTTATAAATATCTACTTGAACTAATATAGATTTCATCTTACTCTAGAATAATTATAAACCTAGTTATCCAAAAGATATATTTTTTCAAAAGAATATGGATGTGTTTATATATATATATAACAATCCACATACTTATATAAATGTTATTTCACTAACTCAACTACCCACTAATTCCACAATAATTAAATGTCCAAAACACATCACTATAATCCATAATCATTAGAATATTATAACACATGACTATGCATCATAACCATTAGGTGAAAATTAAAATCCTCAATGCCATTACACATCATAGGTTCCATAACACATTGCCATAGACCATAAAAAAATCTAGTTTTAATATTGAACATCACACCCTAATACACATTATCCATATGCATGTTTTGTGGTTAGAGGAGCTTATGTGAAAAAACATGACCTTTCACCTTAATATAATTTAATAAATGGGCTTAGAATGTTTTTAATATCCTACTTGGAAGACTTCAAGTTACCATGGAACTTGACAATATTTATCAACTTCCAAGAAAAAGTTAATAGTGAAGTATGATCTATTTTAGAAGTTGAATTTAAAATTTTGATAATATGTTCCCTACAAAACTATAAATAATCATGGGACATATAACTATGTTTAGGATTTTCATACAAAATCATAATTATGTGATAAGATCTAAGGTCATTTTCATCTTTCTTTCAAACTATAAGTTTTTGTGGAAATATGCATCTATTTTTAGAGTCTTGAGGTGAATTACTACTCTACAACATTTTTTTTAGGTGTTTTATCACTTATTGAGATTAGTTAGATGGTAAGTTCATGATATGAGATGGTGGATTCACTATAAAGTGTTTTAATGCTTCATATAGATTTATAACCATAATAAATACTTTTATTTGTTGTGAAACTAAATAAGAGTGTGGAATAGCTCATAAAATGGTCTAAGGAACTAAGATGATGTACCACAAACCTACTAAAGTGTTTATAAAATATTTAAAAATTGTTTAACATCAAAGACCTATAAGCACAATTATTTATAGATATCCTACTAAAATTTTTGGTTGAAGCAAGATTTTTTGAGGATAAAAATAATATTGAATAATATTTTTATGAATAGGAATATTCCTCAACATGACTCAATTATGACATGTAATTTAATGCACTAAAGAGTGCTTTAATGATCCAAATAGATTTACAACCATAATAAATGTTTTTAGGTGTTGTTACACTAACTAAGAGTGTTAAATAACTCATAAAAATGGTCTAAGGATATGTTTGGACATGTATGGTTGTATGTGATGGTTTTTTTATGTGTTGATACCTATTCCATTGATATATTTTTATTATTTCCTTCTATAGACATATATTGAAAAAATACGTGCATTTCTCATGTATGATGACTTATTATGAGGTACGTAATGCTATGGCTAAGAGCGATAGAACATAGAATGAAATAATTCCTTCTAATCATTCTTAACTTAAATTTGGGATTAACTAAAATAATTCTCATAATCTTTCTCAATCTCTAAGGCTTAGATTAAAAATTTACAAATATTATGATATCGTAGATAAAGTCAAAAACACTCATGCAAAGATATAAATTTTATAATATGTTGATGCATGTAAGTGTATCAAACATCATTTTGAGTGTTTAAGAAATAATAATCATTTATGGATTCAGAGAATCCTATGCATGAGTTACATGTTATGATAATCTTGTTATCTTTGGTGGAATAATAGTATAATAAGTGAATTGTTTAACAATATTTATAATGTTTGGTTGTTGGGATCAACCATGGCATGATAGATAATATTTATGAAAATGGAAATGACCTTAAATAAGTGAAATTAATTATTCTCAAAACTAAATCTAAGATCTAAGCTAAAGTGGATATTTACAATGAAGTTATTCTAAAGTGAATTGGTAAAAAAATAAGCAAAAGGAAGGGTAGGGTAAAAAAGGAACATATTGATGTTGTTGTTATTCATTCTATATATTATGAAAAATTTCAAATATCATTTAAATATGCACCTAAAACCAATGTATGTTAGGAATAAGCATAAGCTCAAATCATACCACACATCAGGTAAGCATCTAAAGAAGTGAAATAATGCATATAAAAAATAGGTTCATTTAAAGATTTACTCTTGCAAGTAAACAACATAAGCACATATACACAAAGCATAAATAAAATGAATTAACCTATGAAATTTTAGTCAATTTATCATCTACACAAATTAACAAAACTTCATTTGAATAGTGCACATTAACAATTCATAAGAACCATTCAAATCTGAAATTTAGAACAAATAATTGAGATAGAAGCCATGATGATAATTCAAACAAACAAATGAGACAAAATTTTCAAAATTTTCTGCTTGCATTCATTGCTCCAAAATTATCACAATTTTTATTTCTAAAAAATATCCTTCCCTTTTTACAATGGACAATACCCCTTATATATAAAAATAAGGAGCTATGTCAGTCAGTTATGTTAAATTATAATTGTACAACTATCATTTACAACCTTCTAGAGAAAGACACTTTTTAAATAACTAACCTATAGGCCATGTGCTTTACAAGTTACACATGAATTTACAAAATAATATTCTTTTTAAAAATGCATACATTCTTAGTTACAAAAATAATACACTTCAATCAATAAATCCAACTTTGAGGCCTTCTTGCTACTGTAGTTCCCTATTTTTATTCAAGGATATTAATTGCTTTTCCATGATGATCATCAATGAAATTTAGGTTGACAATAAGATCCATGAATATTTCATCCTCTTGATATTCCATCATCTTAAGTTATTTATCATCCCTAGTTAATGCTTCTGGCCTCTATAATCTTCTCCTCTATAGTAAATATCATGTATATGATCCTACTATTATCTATTCTAGTCTTTCCTTGGTTCTTGTTTCTTACTACTTGCATGACCTCGGTAGCCCTAAGCTTGAATTATTTATTAGTAATTAGACCAATTTATTTTAGTGTAGTGAGATAATTGATTATACTTCCCAATATATGCTTCATACTATTTTTTTACTGCTTGTCATCCTCATAAAGGTTTTTTAGGTCCTTGAACCATTCACTCAAAATCTTGATTTTATCTATCAATAACCCCATGGTTATGTTGAGATGAGGCAAGATGATTGTTTTGAGATCAAGAATTTGATCCTTTAGTAGGATGTTAATGAAATGATTTACTTTTCCTCTTGATTTCTACCATTTGTGAACTAGGTTCATGGTTGCAGTAGCTTGCTGGTTCAATACACTCTATCTAGACTTTATGGACTTCAAAGAATTAAACATGTCAAATAATGTCTCTTCAAACATTTTGATCATTACATATGGAACTAACAATACAAATTTCTCTTCCAGGTTCTTTTATTTCTTAATACCTTTGATGATAGCTTACAATTATTTAGTTTGAGCTTGGGATAAATCTAATGGATGCTATTAAAATATAGGATTTTCTCTAAGATTTTTCCCTCCTACTGGGCTGAAATTGGTCAATGGCTCTACTTTCTGGTATGTCATATCCTCACCACCTATTATGACCTTATTCTCTATTAATCTATATAGCCCAACATTCTTTGGATCAAATTTGATTCCCACTTTATATTGACTCACCTGAGGAGCTAAGATCTCTACTTGATTGACATGGGACTGCCAATCTCTTCTCATCTTTCTATTGTAAACCCACAATTCATGGATTGAGATATTCATGCATAGGGATGATGATGGCATGCATCATAGCCCAAGGATGATTCCTAGTAGTGATCTTCTATAATTTGGGTCTATAAATGAACTACTCTGGAATAACTAGACCATATATCAAGTATTCTTCACTAAATAGATTGACTTCACCCAAAGGAAGAGTGAGAGTCACTTTATGTTTCTTAGATATAATAATAATAGATAGCTTAACCTTCCTTTTGGGGGTGTCCATAGGGACTAAGTTCAAAAATTCCTTCCATTTTTCTTCCTTGGTCTCTTCAAATTTTGTTTCCTTATCATCAAATTCACATGCAATAGATAACATTTTTAATGCATCCCTTACATATTCATTGGGATCCAGGATTACCATGTGAATTTCCTCTAAAGGTGATCCTTATTCCTCCACATAAGTTGAAGAAGTAATCTCATCAGGCCTTATTTCCTTTGGTCTCTACTCAATATATGCCTTAGGTTTGTGCTTTACTTGTGGTTGAGTTGATGAAGGCCTAGTAGATGTGCTACCTAGAAAATGATATTTTTTGGGCCACAACTACCATATGTTATCCATCTTTGGTTTATTTCTAACCTAGATTCAAGCCTTAGGTTATGGTCTTTTATTCTCTTAGTAACCTCAAAGTATGAATATGCTTTGGTGTAAATGGGATAAAAGGCTCTAGGCTTATGATCATAGGGTATATTACATATTCCTTTATATTTCAAATGTTCTTTAACCCTTAGATAAGGGTCCCATTGTCTAAGCCCATCCAAATCTAGATTGAAGGATTTATTGTGTCTAGATGTTGCTTCAATTTTATCCCATTGCTTGAAGATGGTTATACCAATTGTTATTGGGAATTTATGAAGTAAACCTTTTTTTTGGTCTTGTAAAGACCATCTACACCATGAAATAGCTAATATGCAACTTCTTGCTCAGCTATCTTATCAAGGACATGAATGGGAATCTTGAGAGAACTATGTCCCTTCAATTCTTATGATCACACAGTTTGGGTATAGCCATATATCACCTACTATTTAAATAAACTTTTTAATTGGTAGGCTAATTATTGGCATTATAAATGTCAGTTATGGCCTCACTCAGGGCTGGGTAGACACAATCATAGATGAATTAAATGTGGTCCCTATATTTGAATGTGTACAGCTTTGAATAATACTAGGAAATAGTTTATGTCCCATCAGGTGACCATTCCCTCTAGTTTGGGATCTTGGTAGTTACACAAAGAGAATATAAGGGATATGACATCATATAAAAATGAGTTTTCTTCTTGTTCCTCATTTTTAAAAAAATTCCTACTCAATGATATGCTTATTATTTCACCCAGAGGGGGGGTTCTAATTTTTAACCATGAAATATATAGTCGACACTTAGACAGGATCAACATATATTATGGTGGCATTTCTAGATAGTTTGTTCAACATTGTCATAATAATACTTATCCCAGGTTTGAATTAGCTAATGGGAATGTTTTTGTTAAAGTCTAAAAAGACCTGGTTCCTATAGTATAACCACATGGCTAGGATGTTCTTTAAAAATCATATTCTTTGGCCCATGAATTGATTAAGGTAAGGTCTATTTGGGGTTTTATAAAATTTTAATAATATTCAAATGTAATAGTAGAAATATATGTAGCCTTTCTTAATTTATGTTCATTAACAATCATACCCTTATCTACTATATTTTCTTTGAAAATAGGAGCAAGAACGTCTATGCAGTGAAATAACTTAGGCTTCATAGCCACATAATAAAGTTCAGTCATTTGAATTGAAATAATGTCCACATATAGTATCTTTACTAAGAAAATTTTATTTTCTTCTTGTGTGATGGTAGGTTGATTCTTGATGGTCCAGAACAGCTTCAACCAATTAGTGTCTCTAGTGTTTAGGGCTGATACATCAAACTTAGAGTCTTTTGAAACCCTTACCTTGGTATTTGTGGTCAAATACACCTCCACATCCTCCTTAGAGACACACTTTTGAGCTACCATTTCTATAATTTTGATTGAATTGCTCACTTATGGTCTATAATTCAACTCTAAATTGAATTATCTTTAAATAGACAAAAAATTGATTCTCCTTAGCTTGATTATAATGAACATAGAGTCAAATTAGGGATTCCATATGTGCTAGGGTTTTCTAGAGTTCATGCAAGTTTTCATAGAGCTATAATGGTGGTAGTGGAGTTTGAATTAAGAGATTCATGACTAAAATTTGCATTTAGATCTTGTATTTATACCTTTTCCTTTTCAAGACCACAAAATATTTCATCCTGATGTGTATGCTACTGTGGTACAACCATGTAACCTTTTTCATTTATTTTAAAAATGTGATCATTAGACATTAAAACATATGTCAAAAATTCATTGGGTTTAGGTCTTTTTAAAAGTCTTTCTTACCTCACACCATCAATTTAGATCTGAGATATCAAATGCTATTAGTTTATCTTTTTCCATTCATCATGGTCATGACACTTATTGTTACCATATTTATTCTAAGTTTTTTAACAAGTCAACTTTAATTTTGTACCATTGGATCTTGGTTAAATGGTTTAACATGTACCATCAATATTGATTCTCTAAGTTCTATCCTTTACTCTATATACCATTGATTTCTTGACTTAGTTTCTACAATGATGACACTTGTCACCTTCTCACTCTTCTCGAGGCTTCGTTAAAGTTTTGACTTAATGTTCACTATTGATAGAAATGTGTAAGCTAAACCATGTGCTTTTAATCTTCAAGATGGTACTCTAGTTTTAACTATCCATTATAGGCATGACACTTGTCATCTCTACACTTGCTTACAGGGTTTTTGAATTTTTAACCTCCATATCACATCATCATATCTCTTTTACTTGATCTAACTCACATCATCGATCTAGGTGCTTAACTTATCAGCTTTTAAGATTCCTCAAGAACCATAAATATTTTTCTTGAGCTCCAATATATTGCCACTTTTCATCCTTTTGTTGGTTCTTTTTGTTCTTATAGACAAAATAAAATAAGGCTCAAGGAACATATAGGACTTAGGATAAGTTTTGGACTAAAGTTTTAATTCTATTAATAAATATAATTAAATATTAAGATAAACTTTAGACTAATTATAAAATATAATAAAGTGTCATAGGTTTAATTAGTCTTGGTGGGTGATAAAAAAAAAGACTTAGGGGTTTTGAGGAATATAGACAATTTGACATAAAAATTTAGACTAAGGTTTTTTTCATGTTAATAAACATGATTTAAACCGTAAGATAAAATATATGAACTATGTTTTGAGTATATATAAATTTTTCCCACATAATTTTGAATAAAAATAACCCACATAAATTTGAGTTTAGTTCAAAATACATAGGCCAAAATAATTAGGCTAAGCATTCTTAGATGATAAAACATGAATCCAATTAAATGATTAAAGACTAATGATTAATCAAAGGGTCAAACTATCATTTGATTTATGAAACCCTAAATATTATTCACCCACTTAAGACTCCATTAAACCTACATCTTAAAAACCCATCAAGTAACAATTAGCAACATTAGAAAAATAAGATAAAGATCAAATGGAGACATGTTAGTCAAGATAAATGAGAACTAGTTGTGGATGATCTTCAAATAAAGATGATTTGATAACATGATAATGACAATCTAATCAAGTGAATTTTCAATTCAAGGCAAAAATTTTCAAAATTTGAAACAAGGGTCCCCATTTTAAAAAATTGGGGTATGTTAAGCTCAATAAATGGTGACTTTTGGGTGAACATAGCAATATGTTAGAATTTAGAGACTCTGATTTAGACTAATAACTAGGATACTTACTCCACATGATCAGGTACAATTGTTAATATCAAGTGATAATTAAGACAAGTATCACACATGTATAATTATGATCAAACCTAAAAAAATAGCTATACTATGTGTGTGTACACTCTTTTATTCCACTTATTGATTACCATGGGATTTAGAGAACAACTTCTAGATTATTAACCTTGATCATAAACATTGAATTATATCATATTTATATGTTCATTAAGAATCATGCTTTAGCTCAGGGAAGGCTTGGGAATTTATCTACTACTAGCCAGGCATCCATAGCCCTGACAGAGATACCTTTACCTCCACTAAAGGCCTTGTTCCACTGCCATCCTAGCATCCGTAACCCTAATGGAGATTACCATAATCACCTTTTTTGAGAAAGCTTTGGAATTTTTAGAAAATATATTATATATATATACATATATTTAGATATATTTTTATTTATAATAAAGGTTAGGATCTAGCTTATCCAGGTTTTGGGACTTGGTCAAATGTTTGATCTTTAGGTAATAATCCTTAGTTATAAACTTTTTCTTAGGCAATTAATGTTTTTTAAGTGCAAACATGAATCTGTCTTAATAGTTCAATCAAGAATAAGGTTTAATATTTTAGGAATAACCAATCTAGATACCAACCTTTACCAACTTCTTAAAATTATAACATCAATCTCACATTTCAAGATCCATGATTAACCATTTGGAGCAGTTATAAATATATTCCTTATTTGTGGATTTCTTTTTGAGTATCTACAATCATTGGAGATTGAGGACTATCTTGAAAATACTTATTGAGAGTTGGAAAAAAAACAAAAGGAAAGAATAACACAATAAGAAAACCTACAACAATAAGCAAACAAATATTTACATGTACCATGTACAAACAAGGAACAAAAAATAAATCTATGCCTACCTACACTGACTTCAACTAATCTTATAGATTACTCCATGTGAACTTGGGGTGGGATAGCAAAGAAGTAGTGATTGAGATATTACATATTTGTTGGCAATGTGAACTCTACTTCTTTCAAGTCCTTGAGCTTGGATGTTTTATATCCTAGTATCTCAATAATATGATAGGTGACAATCCAAAAAGGTGTGAATTTTCCATGCTTTCCATTAGGTTTAGATGTTTTATCCCAAAGAAGAACCAATTATCCTTATCTGAACACCTTAATTTTATAATGTTTATCATACCATATTTTAACTATGGTTTGATGCCTACTGAAACTGGTAAAAGCTTCTTCTCTTTCATCCTTAATTTAAATAATGTCAATTAATCTTGAATTTGGAAACTAATGATCCTCCCCTTCCACATACTCTTGTATAAAATTGTATGTTGGAAGCTTGAGATTGATGGGAAACACATGTTCTTGACCATATATGAGCAAAACTGGTGATGTGTTTAGAGATTTCTTGATTCTTGTTCTATCATCCCAAAGGGCATACTTGAGTAACTTATGCCATATTTTTGGTTTATCAGAAACAAACTTTTTGATAGCCTTCATCAAATATTTGCTAGTTAGCTTAGAGACCCCATTACCTTGGGGGTAATGCTTTGATGAAAAATTGAGAACAATGTTTTTGTCATATGCCCACTCAGTCATCTCAATGGCTATAAAAGTAGATCAATTATCATAAATTAGAGACACTAGTGTTTTAAATCTAGTACACATTTTCTCTTGTAATAACTTAATCACATCTTCCATCCTGCATTATTTGTTTACCACTGCATTATTTCCATCTAGTGTAATAGTTAGTATTAGTGAGCACATACTTATGTTGTTATAAATAATAGGGGTTGATGACCCCCACAAAACCTAATTTCCATTGAGAAAAGGGTTTAACAATCATCACTAGATTCAATGGCATGGATTCTTTGGGTTCTTCTTTAGTGTTGAATATTTGGCATTGATAACATTCTCTCACATACCTTTGAGCATATTTGAAGATTGTAGGCCAATAATAACCAACCTTATGTATCTTATGTGATATTGTCCTTGATGGGTGTCCACTTCAAATATTCTCATGGAAAATACTTAGGATCTCTGATGTTTCCTCTTTATAAACACATCTTAGGTATATTCCTTCATAGTTATTCCTAAAATGCACTCCATCTTTAATCAATACATGAGCTACCTTGAGCCTTAAAGCTCTCCTCTGCTCCCTAGATAATATTGCAAGATAAGTTCCATTTATTAGCAAATGGACAATTGATTTATACTAATCATTGGGTTGAAAACTTTGTTTTTCTACCTACATGACACTTAATTTGGGATTAATATTATAGATTAGTTAAATTAACCCTTGACACCTTACCAATTTAGCAGTCTTATTTTTTATATCATATTCTTGAAGTAAGGACATTTATTTACCTCCTCTTTCCCTAAGTTCACATTAGATAAGTATGAGTTTAGTGGTAGGATCTGGTAGTATTACATACACCCTAATTTTAAGAATATAATTACTAAATTTCTTTACTTCCTTGATTAAAACAAATGTTTTCTTGTCAATTAGAAAATAGTTCAACTCAAAAATTTCAAAATTAGTGCTCATTAATGAAAAACCATGATCACATCCATCAATTTTATGAGTTGGAAAAACTACAACTATATGGTCAGAGGCAAAATAATAAAGATAAAAGTCTTTTGAAAAATTAGGGCTTATCAACACTGATGCCTATATTATTTATTCTTTTATGTCCTTAAGGATTTTTGGTTTCTTCATGCCAAGTGATATTGGTGCCCTTGTTCAACATATCATTTAATGGTCTCACAATCTCTGTAAAACCAAAAAAAAAACTTTCTCACAAAGATGATATTCCCAAAGAAATATTTCAATTCTTTTTAGCTATTAGGGGGTTCTATCTTGGATATGGCATCTACTCTATCAGGGTCTATATAAATCCCCTATTTAGTTATAACATGTCCTAATAATTTTCCCTTTGTAACACAAAAAATAATTTTCTTAAGATTGAGATAAATTCCATACCTTTTATACCTTTCAAATACCTATTGTAATTACATGATGTGGTCCTCCATATTTCTTAATAATATAGTAAGATCATCGATGTAAATGATAATGCACTTACCTATCAACCCTTGGAAAGCATGGTACATTTCTCTTTGAAAGGTTTCACCTGCATTTATTAGCCCAAAAGGCATTCTCTTGTAGGCAAAAGTGCCCTACTTAATTATGAATGCAATCTTTAATTTGTCTTTCTTTTTCATAACCACTTGGTTATATCCTGAAGAACCATCAATAAAAGACATCATTATAGAACCAATAATTATGAATGCAATCTTTAATTTGTCTTTATTGTTCATAACCACTTGGTTATATCCTGAAGAACCATCAATAAAAGACATCATTATAGAACCAATAATAATTTGAATAACTTGGTGAAATTAAGGTAAAGGATAGTTATCCTTTTTAAATGCTTTATTCATATTTCTAAAGACTACAAATAACCTAATTTATTGATTTTTATACCTTACTATTACTATGTTAGTTACCCAAGTGGAGTGTCTAATGGGAAAAACTATCTTGGCATCTAGTAGCTTCTTAGCTTATTTGTATATCAATGGCTCTAGGATAGGGTTGACTAGTCTTTATTTATGCCTAAAAGGATTGCAAAATTATTTTAAAGGTATGGTATGGGTTATGAATCTAGTATCAAAGATATTTAAGTCCTCATATGACCATGTTGTAACATATTTATATTTGACCAACAACTCTTTAGATTTTATCAATTCATCATTAGTGTAGGCTATACCAATAAAGACTAGTTAGGGTTGACCTTGTGTTCCTAGGTTAACTGCTTTGTAATCTTTCCCATTCACTTTGGGAAATTTAGCATTCTCAAATAGTTTATCCATGTCAAATAATATTTCTAGGGAAATCATTCCCTTAGGAATTTTATTGTCACTTAATTTCCTATTTTTGTCATCAATGTTACCTTTATCAAGAGTATTTTCATTAGCTTCATTAATGATTGAGCCTCAAATAGTCTTGAACTATTCATGAAGTCTAAAATATATTAGTCATCACTAAATACCTATAAATGGTTGATATTATTAGGGATTGAGGGATATAAAACTAATTCAACACTAAGGTTTCCTAGTTTAGAGTCTTGGCTAGGCAGAAGATTAACTCCAGCTGAGGCTAGCTCATCAACAAGCTTGTTTTCTTTCCATGAAATTGAGATAATGTTGTAATCATAAAAATATTATATCAAGTCCCAAACTCTAAACTTATATTTATTAAGGTAAGACAATTTACACTAGTATTTACTTCTAATTTAATTAACTACTAGTTTTGAATCACCATAAACCAACAACTATTTGACCTTGTGCTTGATGGAAAATTATATACCTATTATTATATCCTCATAATTTTCAAATTTATTAGTGCATGAAAAGTAGATTCTATAAGAAGCACTCAATTCTTTTCCAATAGGATTAATCAAGACTATTCCCACACCAAAACTAGATTTAAACCTTACACCATCAAAAACTAATTTCCATATCCCAAACATAACATGAGTATCTTTAAAGTCATATACATTAGAAGTGTCAAGATTATAAACTCCTAACTTAGAATTGGCCATGTTTACCCTTTCATTTATAACATTATACTCAGTGATCATATGTTTCATCTTGAGCTCTCTTTCAATTTGAATCTTATTTGGCAGTCCCTTTCATGTAATCGACATGTTTGAACAGTCAATGGACATGTAACAATTTAAAGATATGGTTAAATCTCTACTCAATAGCATCCCATAAGCATCAAGAATATCCACCATTTAGATGTATATAAACTTTGTATCCTTAGCTCAGTTGCAAGCTACATGTGAACATTTAATAATTATCCAATTAATTTCACCTTGGATTTATCTAATTGAGTAATAACCCTATCATATTTTATTGGAGTTAAACCAAGTTGATTAAAAATAATTTTAGGCATGATGTTATCAGATGCACCTATTTCTAATAAATAATTATGTAAATTAGTACTAGAAAATTTGACCATAAGCAATAAAGGTAGAACATCTACCTTGTTCTTATACATAACATCATTAGCATTTGCAACCTTGGGTGACTTACCAGGTTTCTTATATAGAGATTCAAGTAACAAGTCTATTTTCTTAGTGATTTGATTTAGTTCATGTAGTGTGATGTTATCCTTAATTCTTTTCATGTCCTCTACTATATTTTACCTACCCTTAGTAGAAGTACTAGATGAATCAACATTAGGATTAGAAGTAATTCCCTTTAGAAGCTCAAGATTGTTTTCAGTTATAGGATCAGGAGGAGTGTCAAAAGTATTTCATGGAATTAAAGTGGTTAAAGTTTGTTTCTACTCCCTATTACTCAGAGGGTCTTTCTTCTTCAAATACTACTAAAAATCATGCATCTCTTCAAGAGTATCTTTAGGCTCATTTTCCTCATGGAATGGGAAGTCAAATGTCTCCACCATTAGGGTTGTATCTACTAATTTGGATGACTTGGAAGATCTAGATGTACCTACACAATTATCTCTATTAGTTCCACTTTTATGTGCACTCAACTCATCTTGAATCAACTCAAAAGCATTAGAGAATTCAATACAATCTAACTCACCATGCTTTGAGGTATTGTGAACCTTGAAATATTTAGTTAGGGCAACATCATAAATGTTAATATTAGGGTTATTCTTACTTGATGATGACTAATTTTTGTTATTATTTCCATTATTACCATTATGAAATTGGTTTTTAGGTCTATTGAACAATTGATATGAATAATTCATATTGAAGTTATCCTTAGTATTGCCTACTTATTTCTATAACTAGAAGAAGTCAATACTTAAATTTTAAACAATTTTAAGTATGGATTGATTCTCATTATTTGGTGCCTTTGAATGATGAACATGATTACTATTACTAGTTGTTGGCATCAAAGTTCTCTGCTCTTATGGATGAAATCCATTTGTAGCATTATTCAAGAATCCCAAATTTTGGCCAAGATGAGCATGGAGTAAGGGCAATTGGTTCAATATTGGTGTCAAATTTAAGGTAGGCACATTTTAATTGGTATTAGGAATGACATTTAATGTAGGGAAATAGGGTTAATATTAGGAATGGCATATGCAAGTTGACATTGAGGTTATATTTGATCATTGATTGTTATAACTTTAGAATAGGTCAGGACTAGTGTATTTGTGACTCCAACATACCTTTTAAGAAACATAGAATTAATGGGTTCCAAAACATCTTTGTAGATTTTTAAATGTAAAGCTTTATTAGGGTTGTAAGGAGTTATGGTTCTAAGGAACATATTATGGAATCTAGCATTAAAGGCTCTAATGGTCTCACTAGAATCTCTTTTAACATTGGTGAATTATTTATATAAAATGCAAGGACTAATGATTTTACCAAATTGATAAATAAAGATCATGTTAAAAGCATTCTAGCTAGTGATATAATTATCTATAAGATTAATAAACTACTCATATGTAGAATATTTGAAAGTAAATGGAAATAATCTAATGATACATATTCATGAACTACATTTGATAGTCTTAAATCAGATTTGAAAGATTTAATATGTTCTTCAGTTGTGGAAATACCATTAGGAGTGAAAGATGGCAAATATTTATCAAGGTTCTTAGGTAGATCATGTACCTGACTAGGCACATTGATGGAAGATCCACCTAACAAAGACATATCATGATAAGGATTAAACACATGATCACTTTGGATAGGTTATGTATGCTAAGATTTAGAAACCCTTTACTTACATTTTTCTACTCTTGCTTTCCTATGATATTCTAATGAAAGGAGAGGTAATCTTGATTCAGACCTTGACCTAGTCTAGGCTCTCTATAGTCCTATCTTGTTAATCTTGAGTCCTATCTAAAATATGACTTAGAAACCTTATCTTTTAAAATATGAATGATATTTAACTCAATTATTGCAAATAATAGTCTAGTTATTACCTATGAGTATATTTTTATGTTCCAGATTCTAAAGTTAAGCAAGCTTTGCATAGATTTATGTAAATTTCTTCAAATTTCAAATATATTTTTATGGAATAGCTCAAAGATATAACTAAACTTGAGAATATCAATGATATTTATAGGTCTAAGTCTAAATAAAACTAAATTTTCAAATAATAAATCAATATTTTAAAAAAAATTCCATCACTAATTTCAAATGAGGAAGATTTACTAGATTTGATCTACCTTTGTAAATATTTACCATGAATCTTCAAATAATGACAATCTTCAGCTAAGTGAGCCTAAATATTAGTCTCAAACCATGTGTGTCAATTATATTTACACAATTATGCTAAAATAAACACAAATATGCAAAGAATCCATAGATATTTGAATAGAATTCACTAAAATTAGCAAATACACCACAAATTTACAAAGATTTAACTAAGGCCTTCCTTCTAGTGCTAGAAAAATGCATCCTCCTATTTATTCATGTAATTGTATCATAGGTGGTTCTAAGTGTTTAATAAAAACTACTCATTTATAGATTTAGATAATCTAATTCATGAGTTACAGGTTGTTATAATCTTGTTATCTTTGGTGGAATAATGGTAGAACAAGTGAATTATTTCATAATATTTATAATGTTTGGTTGTTGGGATCAACCATGGCATGATAGATAATCTTTATGAAAATGAAAATGACCTTGAATAAGTAAAGTTAATTATTCTCAAAACTAAATCTAAGATTTAAGTTAAATTGGATATTTACAATGAAGCTATTCTAAAGTGAATTGGTTAAAAAATAAGCAAAAAGAAGTGTAGGGAAGAAAAGGAACATATTGATGTTATTGGTATTCATTCTAGATATTATGAAAAGTTTAAATATCATATAAATATTCACTTAAAAAAAATGTATGGAATTAATTATCATATTATCAAAGCCTACCACACATTAGATAAGCATCCAAGGAAGTGAAATGATGCAAATAAGAACTAGGTTAATTTAAAAATTGAATCCTGTAAGTAAATAACATAAGCACATATACATGAAGGGTAAGGAAACTAAATGAACCTAATAATTTTTAGTCAATCTAACATATACACAAATTAACAACTCTATATTCAAAAGGCACACAACAAGAATTCAAATGAACCATTCAAATCTAAAATTTATAACAAGTAATTGAGAGAGAACCATGATGACAATTCATACAAACAAATGATACAAAATTTTTAGAATTCTCTTCTTACATTAATTACTCAAAAATTATAATAATTTTTCTTTCTCAAAACTCCCTTCCCATTTTTATAATGGACAATACCGCTTGTATAGAAAACTGATGAGGTATGTCAGTCAGTTATGTTAAATTACAATTATACAACTATCTATTATAAATATCTAGAAAAGACACTTTCTAAAGAACTAACTTATAGGTAATGTGATTTACAAGTTACAAATTCATTTAAAAAATAATATTATTTTTCAAAATACATACATGCTTTGTTACAAAAGGAATATGCATCATTCAATAAATTCAACTTTGAGTCCTTCCTACTATTGTAGTCCCCTATTTTTGTTGAAGGATCTTTATTGATTTACCATGTTGATCATAAATGAGCTTTAAGTTGACAATGAGATCCATGAAGATTTCATCCTCTTGATCTCCCATGCTCTTAGGTCTTTATCAACCATTTCTAATGCTTCTTTTATTACTCTTATTATCTATAATATTTTCCTCTACATTAAAGATCATGCCCATGATCATATTATTGTCTGATCTAATCTTTTATTGGCTCTTATTTCTTACCTAGTATATGACATGGGTAGGCCTAAGCTTGAATTCTTTATAAATAATTAAAATAATTGAGTTGAGTGTAGTGGGATACTTGATTATACTTCCCAATATATGCTCCATCCTATTTTTTAACTATTTTTCATCCTCATAAAGGTTTTATAGGTCCTTGGACCATTTGTTCAAAATATTTATTGTATCTATCAATAACCCCATGGTTGTGATCGGATGAGCCAAGATAATTATTTTGAAATCAAGAATTTGATCCTCTATTAAGATGATCAAATCCTTTACTTTGCCTCTTGATTTCTACCATTGGTGAACTAGGTTCATGGATTTAGTACATTATTGGCTCAATACACTTTGTCAAGACTTTCTTGACTTTAAATAATTAAAAAAGTCAAATAAAGTCTCTTCAAAAAGTTTTATCATTGCATCTGGAATTGACAATACAACTTACTCTTCCAAGTTCTTTTTTTGCTAAATTCCTTTGAGGATAGCTTATAATTATTTAGTTTGAGCTTGGGATAACTCTAATGGATCCTCTTCAAATATAATATTTTTTCCAAGATTTTACCCTCCTAATGGAGTAAAATTGGTTAATGGCTCTACTTTATAGTATGTGATCTCCTTACCACCTATCATGACCTTCTTCTCTATTACTTTCTATATCCTAGTAGTATTTAGATCAAATTTGACTCCCACTTTGGATTAAGTTACCTAAGGAGCTGGTATATCTACTTGTGTTCCACTTGATTGACTTGGGTCCACCAATATTTTATCCTCTTTCTATTGTAAAGCCATAATCCATGGCTTGAGCTCTTCATGCACAAGGATGTTGATGGATTGAATCATAGACCAAGGATTATGTCTAATAGGGACCTTATATAATATGGGTCCATAAATGAACTAGACTGTATATTAAGTTTTCTTCACTAAATAGATTGACTTCACCCAAAGGAGGAATGAAAGTCACTTTGATTTTCTTGGCTCTAGGAAGAATATCCATCTTAACCTTATTTTTGGGGGTGTCCAAAACTTCCTTCCATTTTTATTCATTGGTCTCTTCAATTTTTGTTTCATCATCATTATATTCATATGCAAAAGATAGGATTTTGAATGCATCCTCTACAGATTCATTAGGATCTAGAGGTACCATGTGAGTTTCTTCTAAAGATGATCCTTGTTCCTCCACCTAAGTTGAATAATAATTAATCTCATAAGGCCTTCTTTCTTGTGATCTCTACTCAATCTATGCTTCAAGTTTGTGCTCTACTTGTGGTTGAGCTGATGGAGGTATAATAGATATAATTCCTAATAAATTATATTGTTTAGGCCCCAACTACTACATGCCATCCATATTTTGGTTTCTTTTTAACCTAGATTCAGGCCTCAAGTTGTGGTCTTTTATTCTCTTAATGACCTCAAAGTATGAATATGATTTGGTGTAAATGGGATTAAAGGCTCTAGGCTCATGATCATAGGTTACATTTGACATTACTTTAATCTTCAAATGTTCTTCAACCCTTAAATGAGGGTCTATCTAAGCCCATCCAAATGTATATTGAAGGATGTCTTGTGTTTGGCTGATGCTTAAATATTCTCCCATTGCTTGAAGATGGTTCTACCAATAGTTATTGGGATGTTTTGAAGCATTCCTTTTACTTTAGTCTTTTAAATACCATTTACACCATGAAATAACTGATATGCAACTTATTTCTTAACTAGCTTATTAGGTATATGAATGGGTAGCCTAAGAGGAGAACTCTATGTCCTTTAAATTATTATGACCATACAATATAGGTATACCCATATATCACCTATTGTTTCAACAAAATTTTAATTAGTGGGCTAATTCTTGGCATTGGAATTCCATTTATGGACTCACTCAGGGCTAGGTAGACACAATCATAGATTAATTAAATATGGTCCCTTTATTTGAATATGTACAACTTTGAATAATATTAAGAAATAATTTGTGTCCAATTATGTGACCATTCCCTCTAGTTTGGGATCATGGTAGTAGCACAAAGAGCATATAATATATATGACATCATATAGAATTGAGTTTTCTTCTTGTTCCTGATTGAAAAATTTCCTACTCAATGAGATGCTTATTATTTCACCCAGAGGGGAGGTATCTACTTTTCAACCATGAAATAGACAATTGGAACCCATACAAGATTAATATAGGTTGTGGTGAAATTTCCACATAGTTTTTTCAACATTTTCATAATCATCCTTATCCTAGGTTTGAATTCACTAATGGGGATGTTTTTGTTGAATTCTAAAAAGACTTGGTTCCTAGAATATAACCATATGGCTAAGATGTTCTTCAAATAATGTTCTTTAGCCCAAGAATTGATTGAGACAAGGTCTATTTAGGGTTTTATAAAATTGTAATAGGATTCAAATGTTACAACAAAAATATATGAAACCTTTCTTAAATTATGTTCATTAATAATCATGCCTTTATCTACCTTAGTTTATTTTAAAATAAGAGAAAGAATGTCTATGCAGTGAAGTATCTTAGGCTTCATAGATGAATAATGAAGGTTGATAATTTTCATTTTAATAATATCCTCATACATTCTCTTGGTTAATAAAATTTTATCTTCTTCTAATGTGATGGTAGGTTTATTATCAATGGTCTAGAATAGATTCAACTAGTTAGTGTCTCTAGTGTTTAGAGCTGAAACATTAAACTCAGTGTCTTTGAAAACCATTCCCTCAACATATATGGTCAAATGCAACTCCATGTCTTCATTAAAGACACTATTATGATCTACCATTGTAATTTTAATCGAATTTCTCACTAATAGTCTATAATTCAACTCTAGACCAAATTATCTTTGCAAAGATGAAAATTTAATTCTCCTTAGCTTAATTACAATAAACATATAGTCAAATTTGGTATTCCATACATGATAGGGTTTTTTGGAGTTCATGAAATTTCTCATAGAGATTTAATGGTGGTAGTGCATTTCAAATTGAGAGATCATGACTTAGATTTTCATTTAGATCTTGTATTTATAACTTTTCCTTTTTGGGTCCATAATATCTTTCAGCCTAACATGTATGCTGATGTGGCATAACCATGTCACTTTTTTAATATAATTTTTAAATGTGGCTATTATCCTTTAAGACTCATGTCAACACTTCATTGGTTTTGGGTCCATTTAAAAGTCTCCCTCACCTTGCACCATCAATTTGAATCCAAGAGATCAAATGCTATTGGTTAATATTTGTTCTATTCATCATGGTCATGACACATGTCACTACTACATTAATTATATGTTTTTTAACAAGTCAACTTTTATTTTTCACTGTTAGATATTGGTTTCATGAATTAATGTGCACTATCAATCTTGATCCTCTAGGTTCTATCCTTTACTTTGTGTACCATTGATTTCCTAACTTAGTTTCTATAATGATGATACTTGTCACCTTCTCTCTCTTCTTGGGGATTTATTAAAGTTTTGAATTAATGTTCATCATTGATAAAAATGTATACACCTAACCTACACCATTTATCTTTAGGATGCTGCTCAAGTTTTAACTATCCATTGCATGCATGATACTTGTCATATCTATGCTTACTCATATGGATTTTGAATTTTCAACATCCATCTCATACCATCATATATCTTTTTCCCAATAAAATGTGCATCAATGATCTAGGTTCTTGACTTATTAACTTTGAAGAGTCCCCATGAACCATAGATCTTTTATTTGAGCTTTAAGATCTCTCCACTTATCATCGTTTTATTGGTTCCTTCTGTTCTTGTGGAAAAAATAAAATAAGGATGGGGGAACATATAGTACTTATGATAATTTTTTTGACTAAGGTTTTAATTATATTAATAAATATAATTAAATATTAATATAAACTTAAGAATAAGTATAAAATATAATAGAGTGTCCTAGGATTAATTAGTCTAGGTGGGTGATAAAATAGACTTAGGGGTTTTGGGGAATAAAAATAAATTGACATAAAATTTTATACTAATGTTTTATTCAAGTTAATAAACATGATTAAAACCTTAAGATAAAATATATGAACTAATTTTTGAGTGAATATAAAGTATTCTCACATAATTTCTAATAAAAATAACCCACGTAAATTTGAATTAAATTAAAAATAATTAGGCCAAAATAATTAGGGTAAGGGTTTTTAGATTCTAAAACATGAATTAAATTAAATAATTAAAGACCAAGGATTAATCAAAGGGTTAAAATATCATTTGATGTATAAAATCAACATTGTTCACCCACTTGAGACTCTATTAAACCTATATCTTGAAAACACATGAAGTAACCATTAGAAACATTAGATAAAATACATGTTAGTAAAGATAAATGAGAAATAGGTGTGGATTATCTTCAAATATAGATGATGTGCTAACATTCTAATGGTAATCTGATCAAGTGAATTTTTAATTCAAGGCACAAATTTGCAAAATTTGAAATAAGGGTCCCCATTTTAAGAAATGGGGGTATGTTAACTTCAATAAAATACTTAAAATATCAAATTTTTATAAAAATATGTTTTATTAATCCTTATAATACACTAAATTTTCAATTGATTCTCAATTTTATTCATTTATTCTATTTTTAGATTGTTTAAGGAAAGTGAGAACTTTATTACATTTGATCATGATGAATTACCTATAAATTATATTTTGGATTAAAATTTACCCATATATAAAATTCATTTGAATTATGGATTAGGATTGGACATTTATTTTGAGTCTTTTCCTATGAGACTTTGAAATGGAAGAAAAACCATCACAAATTCCAAAATGATCATTAAGGGTTTTTGTTATCAACTAAGAAAGAATTTAAATCATAATTTAGTTCAATTATTCAATAAAAATATAAATGGATTACATATTTATATAATTAGGTTGTAACAAAAAATTCCTACAAATACTTGTAAATTTTACTAAAATGACATGACATTAAAATTTTATGTTATTGTGCATAACAAACTAATAATCTATGTATATTATTATATATTATATTATTTAATTAATTTATCCTATATTCCATCCATAATATATTATATTTTTAAGAGTGTAGGAGAGATAATTTTAAAATGCCACAAACATTACATGTGTAAGTTATTTGGTGAAGATAACTAACTAATGATATTAACACTACTACATGAAGTGCACTTTTCACCACCAACCGAGTCATTTTCACATTATTTTAATTTATTAATTTTATTTTTATTTTATTTTTCCATTTTCAACAATAAACTAGTGTAAAATTTTAGTGTCAATTACACTTCCTATAGTAATGTGAATACTATATACCCTAAACTTATCTATAAAATGTGTAGAATAGTGGTGTCAAAGATAGTACACCTCCCCATTTTGGGAATATAACTAGGTGTAATATTCAAAGACAACATGATTATCTAAATATTAATGTTAACTACATTGATATGTAGTACATCTAAATATTATCAATGGGATTAAAATTTATTAGAATAATGTGTATTAATCCTATGGAAGAAATAAGAGTTCTTTGAATTAGATGATCAAGGTGATCATCTATCCATGGTAGAATCTAGGTAGTTATAGTTATGTTGTCTTAAAAATAACTAGTAATATCTACACTCATAGATTTAATGACCAAATAACTAATGAAAATTGAACTATATCTCTTCTTATGGGGTGGGTGGGCATGTTGTTTTATCTGAACTATGTGGAGAAACATAATAAAGTCAATCTAGAATATCATTAAACTAGTCTTAATCATCACATGGATCATAAGGAAGTTGTCCTATATTGGCTCAAAATTATTAATAAATAATTTTATGATTGTAGCTAACATATTTATATAAAGATAACTCAAAAATTCATAATATCTAAAGAAAATATAAGGTCTGGTCATAGATCAATCATCAAGCATGCTTCAAATAGGTTTAGAAATAAATGGAACTACACATGAAGTAGAAGTTATAAATCACTCCATCTCATACCTATCAACATCAACAAAATAAAGAATGATATTAGGAAAGTTGGAGTTAGGAGTGTTAGGTATAATGATGCCAACTGGATTAATGTTATAAGTAAACAAGGATTTCTTATAATAAATATAAATGGAGGAACTATAATGGAGGATTTCCACATCCTTGGATTAGGAATAACCAATTAAGTATGGGTCAACTAATGTGAAACCTTTATCATAATAAAGAGTGATGCAATATAAATTAATGGATTCAACCACTATGCCACTATAAATCAATGGGAAGGAGGATTCTTAAGAATAATTAAAAAAGTAAGAAACTTGTCAATATGATTATTACGAGAATATGGTCACAAGATAGGTGATAACTAAGCTATGATAATATACGGAAGGTTTGATGTTTTAATTTTAAAAATAATTTTATCAAAATCATCATCACCATAGTCAAGGAGTTTGGGTGGAATGTTGTTCATTAGATCATGGTGACCACTATAACCTCGGGTGGAGTTGACACAACAGATAAAATTTTGATACTCATCAAATGGAATGATATGTAAAGGTTAAAGTGTTTGAATTTTATAGACACTACATTTTTAGAATTGTATATAATTTTAAGGGTTGGTATCACCTTTTACATTATAAATAGAACCCATGTGAGTAAAATTCACACATTGTCATGTGGAAGAATCCATAACCCTCATATAATGAGTCTGAGGGAATTTAATAAAAATTATATAAGTTAGAGGGAAATTGAATATCATGACTTTAACTCTTACTATAATATGTAGATTCATGATAGGAATCCAAACACATAATACTAGAATAATTTGTCTTAGGTCATATCATTTGCATGTGATTTATGTATAATTAAAATTACATTAAGAATATCATATGGTTTTAATGAATTCCAAGGATGTGACAAAAGTGTTAGAGCCTTCATCCATTAAAACTATAACTCATATGTCACTAAATTGGATGATAATAAAAGAGGAGAGTTATATGAACAAATTAATATTTCATTGGGATAATAGATAGGATAAGAAATTTTAAGGATAGATATGCATTCATACTATGATTGACATGGATGGAAATATCTTTGCATTGCTACAATATGATTTCTTATCACCTGAAAAATGTACCTTATTTCCCCATTGGTTATGGTAAAGGAATTATTATATCAAATGAAATATTTATAAGGTAGTTTTGGTGTCATAAAAAAGTCATCATAAACTCAAGAAATTAAATTTGAGATGCGAGTCTAGAATTTATTTCTATGGGATCCCACTCATTAAAGCTAGTGTGAGTTAGACAAGACTATAAAACAAGGAATGCGTTATGAAGTAGATCAGTTTTAGATGAAGTTTAATGTAACTAAAAATTATTTTGAGTTAAATTTTATGGTATAAAAACTTAGGGAATAGTTAAAGTAGGTTAAGACAATTGTATAGACCCAGATGATATAGTTAGTGACACATAAATATTAGAAATGTATTACGTTGATTTGGTTGATATAGTAGAATCAGATTTGGTTAAAGAAATAGTATGTATCAATTTGGATTATACACTAGAGAAAGTATTAGGCAAATATTATTATACTCTAATGGAAAATACATTTAAATAAAACTATTCAAAGAAACATACTATATCAATTTGAATGACACAGTTGGATATGAATTGGAAATAAAATACTATATTGAGTTGTATGATATAGTAGGAATAAAATTGGTAAAATAAAAAAATATATACTAAGTTATAAAAAACTAGTTATGAAAATAAAAATTTGTAAATATTTTATAGATATAATATGATATACATAAAATTGTATTAGGGTTGCTAATATAGTCTGATTATTATAAAATACTAAAGAAATGATTTATTTGGATCCAATATATAAAAAATTATGTGGAGGATAATCCTAAAATGTTATACAATATAAATAAGGAATCTGAGGCCAAATATGATAAGGATTAATGTAGGAAACACCATGCATCATGTTTATTGTGTTCATCAAGTTTTACTCATTATTGGAAAAATGAGAGTTGTGTTGGCCATTTTGGCCCACATAACAAGATTTTGCCTAGATAGAGAAAATGAGTGAAGTTCCTACTAAAGAAGTAGACAAAAAGATTAATAAAGGGGGTTTGAGGTTGAAAAGTAAGAAAGACCAACAAGCCTTCATGATGTTTTATCATTTTCAAGAACATGTCCAAAAGAGCTTGTAGGTCTAAAATCTAAGTTTATACTTGGGAGATATTTCAAAGTTTGTTTGGCTAAGTGCTAGGTTTTCTTTCAGGTATTTTATTTTAGGTATTTATCTAAGTGTTGGAATTATTTTAGACAAGTTGTCTAAAAGAAATTTTTTGAAGACCTGTATATTTTGGGAAAAGTGTCTATGCAAAAAACTTGAAGGACATTTCAGTTAGATAAAAAGTCTAAAACATTTTTCTCAAAGGATCATTCTTTGAAAAATATCTCGATACAAAAGTTTTGAAGGGTCATTTTTAGGAAAGTGTCCCAGACAAAAGTTATAAAGGGTCATTTTTCCAAGAAAGTGGCTGATACAAAAATACCAAAGGGTCATTTTTCAATAAAGTGTCCTTTACAAAATGATTGAAGATAAAGTGCTCAAAACAAAAATACAAGGCATAATTATTTTAAAGAAATTATCTAATATTAAAAAGGCACATACAAAAAGCTAAGGACATAATTCTATCAAACATTTTGTCCACAATATAAGTTAATTATTTTAGACATTTATCTGAGATAAAATTCTTGAAGCCTAATTATTTTGGAGTAAATGTCTTGGCACAAAGCACAAAATAAATGTCCTAAAGCAAAATTTATATGAAAGCAAATTATTTCAGGGAAATTGTTCCACAATAATTTCCCTGAAGACTAGATTATTTTGGTAAAGTTGATCCATCAAGGTGGTGATAGGTGCAAAAATGTTAAAATCAAGTTCACTAATTAAACCTTTAGTTTTCAAAAAGTGATAGTCTCATAGATGTCTTTTATGGTCAGTGAATGCCGTTGACATTCATGTCGATGTAAAATTTAAGGTCATGATAAATAAATGTTACATGAGCTTAAATATGATGGTTTCATAAACATCAAATAAGGTCACATGGATGTCAAATTATGGGTGTAAAAATGTCAATTTTAAGCCTCATAAACTAGTCATTAGCTTTCAAATAGTGGGTCTCATCACATCAATGGTCCATGTTTGATCATGTATCTAAGATTGATGATACATGGTCAAGTCAAAAAGTTAGAGGATATAAAGAGAAAATGCACAGGTGACAAGTGTTAATAGTGTATGAATCTAGTAGAGGATCTAATGGCATGTATTCATCCTATTAGAAGATATCAATCATGTGAGCTCGGGTCAAATAGTTAATAAATCATTGAGACAAATACAAGGCTAAGATCAAGGAAGTGGGTCCCAAAGATCTGTAGTCCACGTTCAATTAGATCTTATATTTAATGGTGTGAGCAAAGGTTAATAGTTAATAGAGCCAAGTTGGACTATTGATAACCAATGGGAAAAGGATCAAGCTTAGGACATTTTTAATAGAGGTCAGTTCACCAATTTTTAACCCTAGGTAAATAAATATAAATAACCAAGCTCAAGTTCAACCTAAGATGGTGGAAATGAATAGAACCAAGGTTAAGCATGATCCAACTTAGATAAGAGCAAACATTTTAAAGGATACCATGAGGGTAGACATGTAGACATCAATCACTTCATCATCAGAGACATCTACATGGAAGTGACCCTCCTCTCTACTCCTACATGCCTTGATAAGCTAGTTAGGAGTGGCTTAGTGCCAAGACAAAACCCTAAAGATTGATATAATTATGGTAACTACATTGATGATAAAACTTAGCTAAAAAAAAACTTAATCCCACTATGGAAACCATAAAAAATCATTAGTGTAGGGACACTGTAATAGTGCAATGGACTGGAGTGACCTAGATCAATCAAGAAGCTTGAATGAGCTTAATTTGTATATGTAGTTATAAAATTATTTAAAATATATTTGAAATCATTTGATTCCCTATTAATTAATAAAACTCCCTCTCTCTTTATTATTTTTTTCTATAAATATAGACTTTGAGCTATTGATTTGTATCCCTTAGGATGATACAACTAGAATCTGCTAGAATTATATGTTGCACCTCTTGGAGTAATGAATAGAGCATTTTGTAGCTGTTTACTAATATATATTTAGTGTTTTGTGTTTGTGTAATATGAAAATGTGATTGTTATCTTACTTTTACATGTCTAAGATCAACCTAAGTGCTAGAAACTTTCTTTTTAGGTCATATAATGTGTATTATCATTGATCTCTCAAGGACATAGTGGACAACCAAATTTATGTGTCTTTAACCAGACCTTATTTTCATTGCTTCCTTGTTTGAGTGCATCAAAATGACCTCTATATGAAATATTTTTTCATAAAAACTATATTAATCATTACATTAACTTATTTCATAGTTCATTAGTATGTTAAAGAGTCCAAGTTCAAGAGAGGATCTTAAAAATTCATGATGCATCACCATATGTTATAATAGGTTTTACTTTATGAAAATCTCTTTACTCTTTTCACCCCAAATAGTTTAGGTCTTAGAAGGAAAGGTCCAAACTATCATATTTAATGAACTAACCTCATTAAAAACCCTAGAGGTCTGATCTAAATGTAGGCATCCCATAACCTTTAGATCATTCCCATGTTAGTCTAGGTATAGGCTAGACTTGAATAAATCTAACCTCTATTAGGTGCTATCTGGATAGCTAATAGTTATGGCATGCCTGATAGGACCAAGATCCAAAATAATGGGAAGATTATTGGTGTGTCTTTCCTTTGATTATCTTTTGTAAGTAAATAAGTTATCACCAATGGTGACTTTGAATCAAAACTTTTGGTGATAGGTATCCCAAGTATGTCTCATTATGATTTTAGTTAGCTCATATATCTCATTTAATAAATGAGGTTGATATGATAAACTATGGGGGATACCCCTATCATTCACCTCCTTATCAATAGTTCTAACATGATCCTCATGACCTATATCCATATCAACCATATAATGAGTATTCAGAGCCTTATCAACATTATGAAATCTCATACTAGTCCTATAACCACTCTCATGAATCTTTTTATCCTCTTGATCAACCCATACAAGTCTCAAATCAATCCATCTTAAGCTTCAAGAAAGCTCTAATTATCTATGAGATGATAAGCATAGACACTAGGAAGAGCTATAGTGAGGATATTTCCAAGTATGAAATTTAGAGCATGAGAGAAAATCTACAGTGGGATAAAAAATTATGTGTAACTTTCATAATATAGGCTCACTTAAAGATTAGTAGTGACATTTTAGACATTGGTGGTATAATAGTAGCCATTGAAGAGAAGCTAGTGGTTTATGAGAAAACCTAGGTTCATTATTTGAAGTAGTATGTTCCAATAGAGCTATCCTTTTCTATTTATGATTAAGAAATTGATATTTATCATGGCCCACAAGAGTCAAACCAAGCCTTGCCTACCTTTCCTACCTAGAATTATATTAAAGAAAGGCCTCAAGAGGATCGATAAGCATGCTTTGAGGAGACTAATCCCCATGTTTCTCAATAGACTATACATGAGCCTATATCTTCAAATTTATTAGAAGATATCTTTAATGATGCAGTTCATGATTTTGAGGTTAATATAGCCAGGTAAATTGAGCTTGAAAATTAGCATCTTCACTATTCAATGGAATCTACAAAGGAAACACATCAAAAATACCTTATTTCATACCCATGGATATTTAAAGTCTAATTCAAAAAGTTCCTAAACCCAAGTTCATGACTTGGAATTAGGTACAATAGTCTATGGATAAAGCAGAAAATTCAAGCATGATTCAAGATGTTAAAATTAAGTAGGAGATCATTAAAACTCCAATCCTTCCTCTTCAATGGCCCATATTATTTACTTCATGGAAATATATTCAAGAAACAATGTAGTAGAGAGAGGAGGTGAAGGTGATTTAAGAGGAGCAACCACGAGAGCAAAATCAAGTATCTATGGTAACATCTCTAGACCTTTCTCATCTTGTTGAATACTTTCAAGGATCTGCTATGTTAATTCTTGAGAAGGAGCCTATCCTTTCTAAATCAATTGAGGAGGTTAAAATTGAAATATATGAATATGAAAGAGTATTGCATGATCATAAGGAGGACATCAACATTGACACACTCATTGATAAGGAATAAATTGATGAATTCAAAGAAGTCACTACTGAGATAGAAGATCAATTAAGAGTAGATAATGAAAAAAGAGGAAAAAACTCCAATTATACAAATTGAATATGTGTTCTATTAGATAGTTGATATAATAATAGTTGTCATTTATCATGAAGAAGATGAGATCCATGAATATGCCATTCTCTATAGAAGATGAAGATGAAGCAAGTGCAACAGATCAAGAATTATCATATGATTCTATCAAAAGGTTACAATTATGTGATCAACATGTTTCAAATGGTAAGAATGAAAATAAATTTAATTTCCTTTAAATTGATCATGATTAAGAGGCCTTTTAGGATGATTTAGTGAGTTTTTTGCAAATTTTGATAGTCCATCTCCACCTCATATAGAGATTGAGAAATGTTCTATAATATATATTATTGCAGCTCTTCATCAAAAATAAATTAATGATGTATTGTAGGAAATTTTGGATACCTAACAAGAAGCTAAATAATATAACAAGCCATTACCTTAAATGGAATTTAATAAAGACACCAATCCAAGCATACTGTTTGATTTTCCAATTTAATCATTGGGTGAGAAAATAACAAATTAGGATCGACCTATGAACAAGGAAAATATATCTTTTTTGATGCAAGAATGAAGAATTTGGGAAGAAGATGATTGGATCTTAGATCCATACCTTTAATAACTATACTTGATAATGAAGGTTGGAATCACAACTGCATCATCAAGAAGACATGAACATCTAATTGATCTTAGCTGCAAAACAGAACTATCAAGAGATGGAAAATATATTTTAAGGTTCTATGGTGGAAAACAAACTTTGATTTTGATTCAGGAGGAAAGGTACTTATAGTTATAAGTTGTACATATTAGGTTTATTTTTCTAAATTCCTCCAAGTTTTATTTCTACCAATTTTTGTTTGTTATCCCTATTATTTCTAGGTTAGTTTCACTTTTTTAAGTGCTTTGGGAACTTTGTTTTTGTTTGTTCCTTTTTGTCCCCATTTGTTTCAAAAGAGGTTAGAATAGGATTGGAAGCCTATGTTGGATCCAAGTCAATATTTTTAATCATAGTAGAGACTCCATGCCTAATGGAATACATAAGGCAAATGCTTTGGGTTCTCCAAGCATAGTAGACAAGCTTCTGTATGAGTCACTAGAAACATTGGCCATTTTAGCCCACATACTAGGATTTTGCCTAGATAGAAAAAATGAGCAAATTTCCTAATAAATGATAGACCAAAAGCTTAAAAAAGGGGGTCTAAGTTTGTAAAGTAATAAATGCCATAAAGCCTTCATGATGTTTAAATATTTCCAAGAACATGTCCAAAAGATCCTACATGCTTAAAAGCTAAGTTTATACTTAGGAAATATTTCAAAGTTTATTTGGCTAAGTTATAGGTTTTCTTTTAGGGATTTTTTTTGGGGTATTTAGTTAAGTTTTTGGATTCATTCAGACAAGGTATTTGAAAAAAAAGTTTTGAAGACTTGTTTCTTTTAGGAAAAGTGTCTATGCAAAAAACCCAAAGGATATTTCAATCAAATAAAAAGTCTAAAACACTTTTACCAAAGGATCATTCTTTGACAATTATCTTGATACATAAGTTACAAAGGTTCATTTTTTGAGAAAGTGTCCTAGATAAAAGTTCCAAAGGGTCATTTTTTTAGGAATGTGGCTGATACAAAAATCTTGAAGACAAAGTGCCTAGAATAAAAATACAAGGGAGGGAATTTTCTGATATCAAAAAGGCCCATAGAAAATGCTAAGGACATAATTATCTCAAACATTTTATCTACAACATAAGTCAATTGTTTTGGAAATTTTTTCCAATAAAAAATTCTTGAAGACAAATTCTTTTGGAGGAAATGTCTTGACATAAAGCCCATAATAAATGTCCCAATGCAGAAGTTTTGAGCAAGCAAATTATTTCAAGGAAATTCTTCCATAGGAATTTCCCCAAAGACTAAATTATTTTGGAAAATTTGATCTAAGACAGTGGTAACAGGTGCATAAAATTCAAAATCAAGCTCATTAATTAAACCTTTAGTGTTAAAAAGTGACAGTCTCATGGATGTATTTGATGGTCATGTGAACGTCATTAACATTCACATAGATGTCAAATTTAAACTCATGATAAATAAATATTTCATGAGATTAAATTTGATGGTCGTATGGACATAAAATATGTTGATGTGGATGTCAAATGATGGGTGTATGAAAATAAATGTTAAACCTCATGAACTAGCCATTGGATTTCAAACAATGGGTCCTAACATATCAATGGTTCACATTTTATCATACATATAAGATTAAAGGTACATGATAAAGTCAAGAAGTTAGAAGATCCAAAGATTAAATGTATATGTACCAAATTTCAATAGCATATGAATCTATCAAAAGATCTAATGACATGTATTTAGCCTATGAGAAGAGATCAATGGTATGATGCAAGGTCAAATAGTCAGTGAATCCTTAGGATGAATACGAGGTCAAGCTCAAGGAAGTGGGTCTTAAATATCTAAAATATGCATTTAATTGAATCTTAGACCCAATGGTTCAAATAAATGTTAAGGATTCAATGGATCTAATTTCAATTTCCAATAACCAAAGGGAAAAGGATCAAGACTAGGACAATTTTGATAGAGGTCGATGAGCCAATTTTTTACCCTAATCAAACAAATATAAATAACCAAGCCTAGGTTTGACCTGAGTTGGTAGAAATGAATGGAAATGAGATAGAGCATGATATATCTTAGAAAATATCCAATATTTCAAAGGATACCATGAGGTTGGACATGTAAACTTCAATGGCTTCATCTCTAGAGCTAGTTACATGAACATGATCCTCTTTTCCACTCCTACATGCCTTGACAAGCTAGTCAAGAGTAGTTTAGCACCAAGACAAAAACCTAATAGATTTATTTGATTATGTTAATTATATTGATGCCAAAAATTATCTAGAAATAACTTGATCCTATTATTGTAACCATAAATAAGCTTCAATAAAGGGATAATGTAATAGTGTAATAGACTCGAGTGACCTAGATTAATCAAGAAGGTTGAATGAGCTTAATATATGGAGGCAATTGTAATAGAATTTCAAATGGATTTAAGCTCATTTTATTCCATCTTGAACACCAAAATTCCCTCTCTCTTACTTCCTTTCTTTTATAAATATAGCCTTTAACATATTGATTTGGATCCCTTAGGATGGTATGATTAGACTCTACTAGATTTGTATTCTACACCTCTTGGAGTTATGAATAGAGAATTTTATAGTTGTTTACTAATATGTATTTAGTGTTTTATGTTTGTGTAATATGAAAATGTGATTTTTTCTTATTTTTATGTTCTAAGCTCAACCTAAGTTATAAAAACTTTCTTTGTAGGTTATATAATGTGCCTTAACATTGATCTCTCAAGGATATATTGGATAGCCAAATTTAAGTGTCTTTAACCAAAACTTATTTTCATTTCTCCCTAGTTTGAGTGGATCAAACTAACCTCTATATTAAATACTATTGCATAGAAACTATAGTAAGCATTATATTATCTTCTTTCATATTACATTAGTGTGTTAAAGATTCTAAGTTCAAGAGTGGATCTTAAAAATTCATGATGCATCACCACATGTTAGAATATGATTTAATTTATGAAAATATCTTAACTCTTTTCACCCAAATTGGATTAGGTATTATAATAAAGTTAAAAAATATCATATATCAATAACTAGCCTCATTAAAAATGTAGAGGTCTAATCTAAATATATGCATCCCAAAACCTTTAGATCATTCCCATTTTAATCTAGGTATGCGAAAAAATTAAATAGATCTAACCTTTATTGGGTCATATTTGGATAGCTAATAGGTTGGCCATGGTTTCATCAAAATTAGCATGTGGTTGGGAAGAGGTTTGATTCTAATTGTTAGTTTGTTGACTTTCAGTTTGATCTAGAAGAGGATTGGAATAAATGGTAAGGTGAACATTATATTGGTGAAGTGTCTCATGTTTGACCTTAGATTTATGAGCCTTATATTTAATATCATAATATTAGTTAAATTATCTCATCATGGCTTCATGATTAAAGTTTATACAAATCAAGAACTCAAAATCTAGATGTTTAAGATGGTTATAATTTTCATGAGAATGACCCCAATTTTTGTGAAGCCATTTTTTAATGATCATATAAATGAGTAATATCATGGTAAGGATCAATATATATATAGGTGAGGATATAATAACATGTCTCATAATCTCATATAAGGAGAGATGTTGATGGAATTCAAATACAATTTATTTATGAGGAAGGAGTAGGATGTTGGAAGGGACTTCCATTAATAGGTTGGGAGAGAGTTTCTTCATTTCAGATTCTTGGAATAATAAAATGAATGTTTCTTTTATAATCATAATTATCAAATATAAAATCATAATTATCATGTTTTTTAAGGTCTTATAATCATTCAAGAATCAATCTTACGTTGGGAAGGCTTAAATTATCTTATAAGGTATTTTGTCATTTGGCTTGGTCTAAGGCTTCCTCCAATGATTTTTGAGAAAGAGTCTGAACAATGTATTCTAATGTGGAGGTTAATTCATTTTTAAATATGTGGAATATTTTTTCTCCCATCACATTGTGTTCAAATTTGTGGGCTAAGACTTTAAAATTTTTGATAAAGTTTGGGTAGTTTCATTTTACGCATGTTTTCTATTGATAAAGTGAGAATTTTTTTTAGGAAAATAATAGGATTTAAACTCTTGGAGTTGTGATTTAAATAATTATTAAAAACTATAAATAAGTTGGACCTTAGTTTACTTTACCATTCTAAAGCATCACCAAAAAAGGTTTTGATAGTAGTTTGGCATCTAAAAATTTGTCAATTTTAATATAGTCTTTATAAATATTATGAAAGGCATTCAAAATAAAATAATGAGTGGTTGATCCATTATAGGAGATCATAGGAATGATACCACCTATGTAAATGTATAAAATTTTAGGGACTAAGGGTTCATATTGAAAGTGTTTAATAAGTTTGTTTTAAAGTAAGTGTTGTAGAATGAGGTTGTCAAAAACATCTTAGGTAGGGGTAGGGATAGGGGGACATTTTGATTTGGTATTCCACACTGAAATTATTAAGGTATTGATTTAATTTTAATTTATTAGCTTTAAATTTTCATAATTTGAGCACTATTATTAGCTTTAATTTTATTCATTTTACTCATTTTTTGTACAATAACATCGTTAGGATCTAGAGTAATTTGGTTGGAATTTTAGGCTAAAATGCCTTGTTAGGATTCACTAAAAGTGACAATAGTATTGGTATTAATGTGAAACTTGTAGATAGGCCCAATAAAATAAAGAGCCACTATGTTAGTAGGTATACTAGGCGTATGTAATGGGCTAGGATTAACCTATAACTATACTATCTCTTAAGATCTAGACTCAGAGAAGGTTAGTCAAAAATCTTAATGATATGTTATGTTTAGGTCATGATTAAGTGTGGATTCATAAATATAGAAATATGGGTGTATACTCATTAATAAATAATAGAAGGGTTATAAAGTTTTCAGGCCTATGATACAAGGGAGTTTCTCCAAATATAATACTAGTGATAAAATAAAAATAATCACCTAAACAAAATGTAATTAATTTTTCAAGTAAATTAAGGGGGGAAGGGTTATAATAAAAAAAATGGGTATGGAACCATGGTAGGCGAATTGGGGCCTAAGCTAATTAAAATGGATAAATGGAAAGTATAGATAATATTATAACTACACTAATTATAAGTTTGTATAAAGTTTAAACAATTACACAAACACATACATATATCTACTAAGAAAAAAATAACATCTACCTAGTAAATGAAACAAATTGAGGATTATAAGGTTATAAATATTTACCATGAAGGGAACCCATTGAATCTCAATATCCCCTTGGCCAATGGTGCTTTTCAAGATATTTTTGTGGTTGTGAATATCTCAAAGGATGTAAAATAAGATATAATATAACTAATAACCTCATATAAAATATCTTATACTTGAACAAGATAAGATTCATTTAATATAAAATTATACATATAGCTCATCCAAATGGAATTAGGGTATAAGTGTGAACAAAAATAGAGAAAATAAATGAGAAATAATGTGTCCATATGATATATAATGAAAGTTTAATATATATAATGGTAAAATGATAAAAATTAGACTTATCTAATGGTATTTACAAGCTTAATGTAGTTTAAAGGAGTCAACTAACACTCAACTACATCAGTTAGGCTGACACAAAGTAAATGTCAGAATATCAACTTAGATAGACATTATCCATGTGATATATTATATAAGGGGATGTGTAATAAAATATATTGTATCTACATGACTGATGTAGTAGGAAATATGTGAATTAATAAAACTGAGTAAGATAGGGTGAAATTAAGCAAGCATAAATGTAAATGTGAGGATTTTGAATTAGGTATAGGTAAGATATGATCATGACATAAGTTACAACATATATGCACTATTTAAGGCATGCACTCAAGGATATTAAATTTTTATAGGTTACTTTAATATAAATTGTTAATGGATGATAAAATAAAAAATATAATGTGTATACATATGCCCCACTTGAAGCTCATCATGTGTCATAATAGTGTAAGATGAGATGGTACTTTGGGAAAGAGCATAGAAAAACAAAAATTGAGATAAATCAAAATAAAATAATAAAAATAATGCTTTAATTAGATGAATAATTTAAATTACCATATACATAACTTAGCTTATCTTTGTAATTTAATATTAGCATGCTAAAAACATAGTCTTGTTCTTAATAAAAATAATGCTTTAATTAGATGAATAATTGAAATTACCATAGACATAACTTAGCTTATCTTTGTAATTGAATATTAGCATGCTAAAAACATAGTCTTGATCATTAGGGTTGTAGTAATTGAATGGAATAAACCCTAAGGATATAAGGTTAGAGAGAAAAGAAAACAAACATAGGAAGTCCAAAGAAAATGGAAAAAAACTCTAAAAATTAAATAAATCACTTGGAAAATTGTAAAGTTTCAATTAAAATGTCTATGTTATAACTAAAATACCAAGGAAATTTATGAATGATAAAGGGGAAAATTGGGTTGTCAAAAATCTAAGGCTACTAATGACTGAGAACCTAAAACTATTACTAAGAAAAGTAATAATCCAAACCAAACTAAGGATATATGGAACTATAAATGATATAAACATCAATGTAAGATAATTAACAATACATACTCAAATAAATATGAAAAAATATGAAATGGTTAATGCTAAAAACATATATTAAAGATAAATAATAGTCCAAACTAAATCAAAGATGAAAAATGGTGGAAATGAGATAAATGAGAACAAATGTCCCCAAAAAAGGTGAATATAAGTCTCAATGTACAGAAAAATAACTAATAAAACTCTTATAAATATAAGTTAATGACCAAGAAAACATCTCACAACAACTCAAAGATGTAGCTTCTATTCTAAGAATGGATAAACTAAAATTGCGATATTCATACCATGTCAAAAAGATATGGAGAATAAGATGTACATAAAATGGGTAAAATATTTAGAAACAAACCTTATTGTCAAGGGTCAAATGAAATGGGTGGTTTGGAAAGAGGGTAGAACCAAGTTAAAGACATTACCTTTATCATAAATAAGACACTCAAATCAAGTTAGAAAGACTATGGGGTTTCAACATGAAAGGCCTAAGATAACCATACCTAGTAATGTAAGATTTGGAAAACTAGTTAAGTATATATATCATCTCATGAAGTCTAATATGCATGAAAAATAATAGGATCATACATTTACACAACATGTTACATACTCCTTAGGACCCTTTAGAGATCTATTGGTCTAGTGCAAAGATTTGGTAATAATGTGAGAAGATAGGTGTCATTAAAATGTAGTAAGATAGTATGATATAAATTAGATCTCCTACCCAGGTATACTAGCCTAACACACCCAAATTGACATCATCTCTATCATGAGGCCAAATTTTGAGTTAAGATTCAACTAAAATGAGTTATGAATCAAATGAATATCATGTCTTCTGGTGTGATTTAACTTTTAAGATATGATTTCCTTTTATTTTTATTTATTTTTAATTATGATATGGATTTTAAATCTTTTGGATTTTTCTATTCCTCCTCCATACATATTTGGAAAACTAAAAATGGGTGATAAATATGAATATCACTAGAGATCTTACACTTAATGACTATAGAAGAGGACCTAAATATCATGGTGTCTAAGACTCTTAGACTTTCATGTTTGACAAGAAATGAAATATCAAAACTGACCTTGGTGATATATATATATATATATATATATATATATATATATACATATATATATATATATACATATATATATATATATACATATATATATATATATATATATATATATATATAAAGGAAAAATGGTACAATGATAGGTAGGACTAAATCAGAATTATGAGAAATGGTATAGTTAAATGAATAAAAACTACTATATTTTTACCTTAAAATAATATAATTGACTTTAAGTGAGGAAATATACTACTCTCAACCATCATCATATCTTTCAAGGAATAGGCCTAGCTAAGGTTGGAAGTAGAATAAATCTATGGAATAAAATTATGGGTGTTCATTAGGAAGGTATAGTCCTATCTAAGGTCTTGTAAGAAACTCACAAACTTAATATCTCTGAGGCATAATAAAATAACCATAAAGGGGGTATATAAAATAAAGATAGAAAGTAAAGAACTAAAAAGAAGAGACAAAATATAATTGATAAAATTATTGGATGAGTGTTTTTAGGATGTCCTAGTCCTCTATGAGGTCTTAAAATTCAACTCACCAACTAAAAAACAAAGTAGTGTAAGTAAATACAAAATACCTAATGACTGAAGATAAGTGTTAGGTCTAGTGTGTATAAAATGAAACCCATAGGTATGTAATGAAAGTTGAAACTACAAGATATGTAAAGTCCAAAATATATTGATAGAACTAATTATGATAATGTAGGTAATAAGAATTAAGAATTAAAAATTGTGAAATGAAGTAAATATGTGGTAAACATGTAGCAAGAAAAAACACTTCTTCAAAAACTGAGTGTTGGTTAGTCTTTGAATATGTGTCCTTAATTTGTTTGTAATATATAATTACTAGGTTTGAGGATGTATTTGACTAAGTAGGGACCCTACCATATTGGGGAATACTTTCCCTCTTTTTCATGGGTTTAATCTAAATTAATCATTATTTCCTACATCAAAGGTACAAACTTTTACTTTTGGTTATGTTCTTTATTTATGGAAGCTTTTTATTGGTAGTTATGTTGTAAAGAACCCATATTGACTCATCAAGGAGGTATAAATCATGAATGTGATAGTCATGAATATAATAATTAAGAATGATACCATCATTAGAGATGAATAAGGAGGTAAAATTGACTTATAATGGTAAGATAACTTTGGATCCATAAACTAATGATAAGGGAATTGACCTAGTAACATTATAGATACTAGTAAAATAGACCCAAAATGTGAGATAAAGTTTGAGATGCCAGTCAAACATATAATACCTAATATTATTTTAAATGATATTTTTAATTATTTTCTTAGTGGTTTTAGTTTGACCAATACACTGAATATGATAAAGTGGGGGAAATTTGTGCATGATTTTAAATTTTTCACATAGTTGTTTCATGTATTTTTATTTAACCTTTTAGGGTTTAACTATGTAAATCCTATGTTTGGATTAAAAGGTTGATATTTCTAAATCAGTTAAATAAATTAAAATAATTAATTAATGATTTTGTTATGGTGTTTTACCTTATTTTATTTATAAAATATAATTAAATAGGAATAAATATAGACTTATCTAAAAATTTACTATTGTGGATGATGTGGGTTCTAAATGTTGAGTTCTAGATAGTTTTGAGTGTCATAAATAGGATTCTAGTGTCCATCTTATTAGTGGATAGTAGCATTGGAATATGGATGATATCGCTATATTGGTGAAGTGTACTCTAGGTGGTGTTAGTGTCCCCTTTATAGGACTATTCCTATTTTTTAGGAGTACATGAGATAGTGTTTTTAGGTCTTATTCCTACATGTATGAAACTATGAGCTCTATGTTGTGCCTAGTAAACCTAATTTAGTGTGCAAAACCTAATGCTCCTTACAATTATGGAATGAGAAATAATTGTTTTTTCATTATTAGGATATGTTGGACATCCTCAACTTCCTAATATGAATAAAATTTCCTACATACCATTACTTCAAAGAGGGATCAAGACCAATGTATTTATCCCACCTAGTGCTTGATTCAAGTACAAGTGAATGTTATAATGAGATTGAAATTGAATGCCTTGAATGTGATTGAGATTTGAAATATTTGAAAACTTAGATTAGGGATGTTGTAGATGGTGGTATGTAGAAGTAGGGAAGAATAAAGATCAAATACCTTAATTTTTCTCAACTTATCTTTGGTTTGAATGTTATTTTGCACTTATTTTCCATCTAGTGAAAAGAGGTCAATTAATATTATATTTATAAAGTTCTGTAGCTTGTGAGGATAAGAAAATATTCTTAGTCTAAGCTTAAGAGGGGAACACATTTGAAAATTTATCAATTAAGAAGAGTTAGGGATAAGGATAGTAGCACCCCGTTGGGGACACTAGTGTCATGTGGTTGTAGTGTCTCAAATCCAGTGTTAATGTCCACTTAGAAGACTATTAATCAAGTTGGATTGGGATTTGAGAAGATAGTTTTGGGACTATGTTTTGGATAATTATGGGTGAATGTGGTCTACATAATGACTAAAAAATTATTTCTAAGGATTTAGGATAGGTCTAGGGATAAGCTAGTAATAGGGTAACTCAAGAGACACTCTTAGAATTAAATTACCACTTTTAGGTGATTACATCCTCCCTCTCCCCCCCCCACCCTTTATGCTAGTAATGTAACAAAGTGAAATGAATAGTATAAATGAAAAAAAAACATACCTAGAGTTACTTTCGAAGTAAAGACCATGTAACTAAGTTTGAGTATCTGAATGTGAGTATGTATATGTGGAACATGATCCAAATAAATGTCATGAAATGAAACATGGAAAATTAGTCCTTACTTAAGAGATGATCAAAATAAAAATACTATTTTGAAATAAAGTAACTGAATAATTCTAAGTAAAGAGAAAGGAAAGTAATGAATACACCTCATTGGGTACATGAACCAATGCATGAACCTAGTGATAACCCATATGTGTGAGTGTACATAGTGATCATATCATTGAATAGATTGGATTGAGTTGATGGTTTTATCGATCTTCATATGGGTGGCTCAAGAACTCAATCTTGTTTTGACTTCATCATTGGCCACCCTTACTCGGTGGATCCTAATCTTTATGAATAAATTAAATAAGACTATATATGTGTCTAAACCTCTCATGTGGTGGCTTAAGAACTCAATTAGCTTAACAAAATAATGAATTATAAGTCTATATTTTATTCTATGTCTACCATGTGTTTGATGTCTAAAAATGAACATGTGTGATGAGTTTTATTTTTGAAAATTAAATCAGGATTATGATCTATATAAATAACCCCTATGAATTCCCCATATTTTTAGGGTAGTTATGAAACCTATGTAAGAACTACACTCTAAAGAAGTATCTCTACAAAATGTGTTAGTTAGAGCTTGTGCACGATATTCAAATATAATGTATAAACATAACATTAGAATGTAAATGAATATTATTATAAGTAGGTAATCTAATATGTATGAGATAAGGGTTTCAAGATAAATGTAATCAATGTGTATAGAAATTAATCTAAGTAACTACCTAGGGGGATGGGGTATGATGTCCATCATAGCACCCAAGTATAAAAGGGTAGATGCATTAGATCCCTCATGTCATAAAAAAATGGTGTGTGTGTAATAAAAAATACAAGTGTCATGGTGTAAAATAATATAGTGAAGCATATATACAAGAACATGAGTAATGAAAAACATAGGCCAATGAGACACAATACAAGGGACATGGGCACATGTCACTAAATCTAATAATGAAGACATTTAAGGACATGTTCAAATGTCCAATTATTCAAGTAACAAGTAATTTGGCTTAGGGCGACATATAAGGACATGTTCAAATGTTTGCATATAGAAGTAGGAAAAACACACACAAAGGACATAGACACATGACCAAGACATACAAACCAAGAAGTGGTATAGAGACAAATAACAATGAAATATTTTAAATCCCTTGAAGATGGAAGAAGCATAGGAAACACAATCAAGTCTAATCTAGGAAAAGTATAAATGAGATCATGTCTAACTATGTAGTACAAATCTATGTAGATACTAGGATGCATATATACTAAGTTTAAATAGTGATAGTTATAAAAATATGAGTGATGAATAGAAATAATCAATATAAGGATAAATCAATGAATAAATTGGAATGTATAATATGTAAATATAACACTTGGTTATAATAATTATGTAGGAGATGCCCCTAAGTGGGTGGATGTATCAAATGTATAAACCTAGATTAGTGTAAATGCCCCTGATGGGTAGATGAAAACTAGTCTAGATCAATGTAGTGGACCAAAGTTGTGTCTAGAATTTACAAGTACTCAAGAAGAACAAGTGAATCATGCATGTTTGATAAAAATGACTATACTAGGATAGATAAAAATATGCAATATATATATATATATATATAAAGTAGTAGAAATATAAATATATAAATGGTGTTTTTTGAGTATAAGCTCTGTACAAGCAAATGAAAAAAAACTATGTATAAGGAGCAAGAGATAAAGGGAAGTTTGTATAATGAAAATGATAATGAAAAGTTCATTGTATATATGTAGAATCTACTTAGATGCATGATGTTCATTGGATTTTTAACTTTATTTCCATCAAGTGAAGACAAATAATATACTTTAAGACTAAGATTTTCTATGATGATGTATGGTTTAACTCAATTTGGTTTAAACTTTCCATTATTTCCTTTTTTGGCATTGATGTTTCTAAGATTTTATTTCAATACTAGATCATTAAATTCACATTCCCTATTTTGGACTATATTATTTTAGGTTATATGGATTCAATTTTGATAAGCTTTGAGTGTTCCACAACTTGGATACATGTATGATCTAGATATTCTAGTTCATGGAGACATCATTCTTTATACTGGTCATCTATGATGCGTCATTTTAAAGATACCCATAAGGATGGGATTTTTAATCACAATTGGATAATGTATTGTGTGCCACATATGAATGAATAAGGAGTAACTCCTATTGGTGTACATACACTAGTGTGGTAAGCTTAAAGTGCATAGACAAGTTGATTGTTACAATCATCACCAAATTTGGTGACTATTTTAGTCAGAATGTTGTTGATTATCTTATTGTTTATCTTTTCTTGATCATTATCCTATGGGTAGTATGGTGTAGAGAATGTGTGTCAGATTTTGTATTTGATACAAAACTTTTTCACTATTTTTTTCTTGAAAGAGGTTCCATTATCTATAATTATGGCTATTGGGAAACATAAGTGGAAAATAATATTGGTCATGAGAAATTTAAAAATATCATCCACTTTGTTGATTGTAATGGAATTGCTTATACCCACTTTTTAAAATATTATGTGGCTATGATAATGAATTTATGGCCTCTTACTAATTTTGGGTTTATCTTACCTATCAGATCAAATCTCCATAATATGAGTTTCCATGGTGATATGAAGCTATTATGAAGGTACATGGTGTATTTTTCTATGGCATTGACATTTGTCACATAATTTTGCATATTATTGATATTCTTGTTCCATGGTTAGCCAATAATAACCTTGTTTGAGTAAATTATGGGGCATTACCTTACCATTGAAATGACCACCAAATTAATTGTTGTGTATATGTTGAATATCCAATTTAGCTTCGTCAATTGTTAAACATCAAAGTAAGACTTTGTCAAAAGATCTTTGATTAAATCACTGCCAATGATGAGATATTGAAGAGACTCATTGAAATTTTTACTTTTCATTCTTTGAAAAAATATTTGGTGTGATATATTTATTTAAAAATTTATATATATTGGAGAACTATTCAGATCATGTTGAACTATGTGTGTTAACTAGGACTGTTAGAGTGATAAGGTATGCATGGGGACACATGAAGATATTATAATCATTTAATTATGAATAGAGCTTAGCTTATTATACATACATATCTATGAGGATTAATGATGTGGAACTTACCATTACATCAACATGATAGTTATCTTTACATGGGATGTTATGGATAGATAAATCATCAAACTAAGCACACAAACACTAAACCATGTCCTTATAAGGAATCATGTGTTCTTCTTTTGTTTGTTAAACATCTATGACTTGATTGAAAATTAATTGGGAGTCCCTATAAACTTTATTTATTTTATCTTGAGTTACTAACCTACTTGAATGACCAAGATGATATATTCATATTATATGATATTGTTTGTGCACGAAAAATTGAGTCAGTGTACAAGAGTGTCTTAGAGGATCAGTGAAAACAATTCTGGCACCAACACTAGATACAAATCTAGAACCATCAAATAACATGATCAATGTATTAGTAGTGGTATTGTATGTTATGAAATAATAATTAATAGGATTTTTATCCCATAATGGAGCTTATACCAATTGGTCTATGAATATTTGTCCCTTTACCAATTTTTGTAATATAAATTTGAGGTCAAATTCTTTAAGTAACATAACCCATTTGGAAGTATGACCTAAAATATGTGGTTTTGACATGAAGAATTTTAAGGGATCAACCTTGGTAATGATATTTGTTATTTGTTAATCATGTAGTGATGAAGTTTTTATGTAGTGATTACTAATGCTAAGAAAATATTTTCAATTATTGGATAATTATGCTCATAGGAAGCTAGTGTGCATCTGATGTAGTAAATTTCTCTTTATTTATGTTGGTCATGTGTTATGCTAGGAGTGATCCCAATGCATAATTTGTCATAAAAAGGTAAAGTAGGAGTGGTTTACTAGGTATAGGTGGAACCAAGATTGGAGGGTTGAGTAACTATTACTTAATTGTATCAAACCTATCTTGACATGTGATATCCCACTCAAATTACATATAATTTTTAAGTAGTCTAGTGAATGATTGGGTTTTGTCTACGATTTGTGTTATGAATCGATGAATTTATTGAATTTTACCTTGGAGGGACTAAAGTTATTTTATATTAGTTGGAGGAGGCATATCCATGATTACATTTAAATTTTTAGGATCAACTTTGATTCTAAGTTGAGATATAATGAACACCAAAAGATTCCTTGAGGAAATGCTAAAGATGCATTGCTTAAGGTTGAGTCAAACATTGTAATTTTTGAGTCTTTTGAAAATTTGTCATAAATTAAATGCATGTTATTTTTTCTCTTTTAAATTTTCCAAAAAATCATTGACATAATATTCAACTATCTTATGAATGAGGTCATAAAAAATATGTGTCATAGTGTATTGATAAATTACACTAGTGTTCTTAAAAATGAATGGTATGACTATGAAACAAAAATTTCCCCATGGTGTTGTGAAATAAGTCTTTTCTTGATCTTCTTTGGTGATTTTGATTTGATTATACCCAAAAAAGCCATCCATAAAGGAAAGCATCTCATATCCTATTGTGGAACCACCTATCATATCAATGTTTGGTAAAGGGAATCATCTCTTAGACATGCTTCATTAAGGTATTTGGAGTCATAAAAACATTGTATTTGTCTATTAGGTTTGACAAATAGAATAATATTATCAACCTACTATATATGGTTGAATGAAACCAACATCTAATAGTTGTTGTATCTCATATTTGACAAGGAGAGCCACTTTAAGATGCATTTTATAAAGCTTTTAGTTTACTAGTTTAGCATCATGATATAATGTAATTATGTGTACTGTGATGAGGGATTAATGTTAGGCATATTAAAATAATCCCATGTAAATAATTTAGGAAAATTAGTTAAAATATGATTAATATTTACGTCTTCTAATTTATGTAATCCTGTAGCCAAGAGTATGATGTAAGGATTGGTTTTGATGCCATAATTAAATTCAATAGTTTCTTAATTGACCAATGTAGATCAATATAAATTATATGATAATATGGATTATATCATCTATTTCAGGTAACATAAGATCCAAATCATCTAAATGTTCACCAAATTATGCTTGGGCACTTTTGGAATGAGGAAACCTTATGATTTAAGGAACGAAGATCCTCATATGCACCTAGGAATTTAAAAAGAGATTCATCATTAGCAAAATCATCAAGTACTAGTAGATATAATGAAACTATATCATCAATGAGGTTGGGGTATACACCTAAAAGTGTATAAACATGGTTCACCGTATCAACTACTCATGGAATAGGTGTACAAAATGTGTTGTGTTGAGAGGAATTGTCAGAGGGTTTGGTATTAGATGTATCATTTTGATACCCAAGTCCTTGTTTGACCTATTGATCATACGCTTCAATGGGATTTATGATTCCATGTTCATGTTATAAAATTCTTTGATATGTGTAACCCATCTTTTGAAAATATCATAATGAAAAAGGTGAAGTAAATTTATTACCTTATATATTGGAAAAAACTAGTGGAGTTGTATGCATCTTTTGAATTATAGCATAGGGTGGTGTAGTAGAAAAATCCTTATGTGGAATATAGTTATGTGAAGGCTCTATATGTTGGTAATAATTAAAAGGTTAATTATCCATAAGGCATGCATATATATGGATTTTATAGCTTAATTTTAGAAATGTATGCAATTTTTATGAAATAACGTACATAACATGGATCCATGGCATACCAAGAAATAAATTGTAATTTAGATCATTTGGCATAATTTCACATGTTGTAGGTAGTGATTGGGGTTTGAGGGTAAGGTTTAATGTGATTTGACATTAAATATTTTATGAAATGTTGTCAAACCCTTAGATGCTCATATCAGATGGATCCAAATTTATAGCATGGATGTTAAGACAACATAGAAAAGAAATGTTAAATATGTTCAAACCTAATCCATTATCAACTATAACTCATTTGACACCTACCTCATTAATTAATAAATAAATATGGAGAGGTGGGTTTATATCTATTATGTGATGAGGTAGAAGGTCTTCTCTCAAAATAAATATATTCTTATGTCTTTTTCATAGTGTTAATAATCAAAGATACATAGGTGGGCATAGATGTTTGAGGTACCTGAGTATCACAAAGTTCCACATAAAATATATTTATATGTGTTAGAGTGTTGTAAAATTTATAAAATGTAAATTTTACTCAAAGGGATACTACTATGATCCATAAATCTATATTCATAGGTGTTATAAACCTTTTAAGCTTCAAAATCACATAAAAACATCATAACCTAAACTGTTGGGTCTATATACACATAATATTTTCAAAATTTTATTAATTACTGATGGTATTTATCTTACAAGAACGTAATAAGTCTCAATATCTCTAAGTTCACACCTTAAGGTGTACACTAGGAAAGGGGTGGGAAAACCATTGGTGATTCGTATGATTGTTGTCCCTTATTCTACTTGTTATCTACACACTTATCTCCTAAAAACCATTCCCCTAATCTTGGACTTCTCTTTTACACACTCTTATGTCCCTTTACCACCTTTAATATCATTTTTACTTATCTAAAACCCATTTTGATAGTTTACATGACTATATCGACTATGTTTACCTTGTACTCTTATTGACAAAACTTATTTAGGGTTTAGGTTATCCCCTAGCCAACCTAATGTGTGACCTAGTGAGATTTTGTTAATAATGATTCTAGGTCGACTTGGTCAACCCTATTGTCCAAAGTTTTATGAAGGGTTTAGGGTTAGATCCACTTATATAAACACAATAATTATACCATTTATAATACAATATAAAAAAAAGTAATATATATTATGCACCTCCTTATCCACCATTCTAATTGAGGAGTAAGCTTAGGGTTTCATACTTTATCTAGAGATATGGATCTTGTCTTGTGGTTAATTTTTTTGGATGAATTGATAGGTTGTGTAACCTAGATATGATTTATCCCTGTCATCATTACATAGCAAACCAACCTCTTGAAAAACACCTTAGCCAAGGTAGAGAATGAGGCTCGATGGGTTCATCTTCAAAAGTAAGTATTCCTAACTTTTTTCCTCCTTTGTAAGTGTGTGTGTGTGTGTGTGTGTGTGTGTGTGTGTGTGTGTGTGTGTGTGTGTGTGTGTGTGTGTGTGTGTGTATGCATTTTCTCTTCTCTTCCATACATTAGGATTTCACAGACATTGATGTGAGTATATGTCTTCTATGCATGTTTACTTTTGTTTTTCGTTTCCCCCATTTTATGCCAAAAGCTTTGGTGACAACTAGATTATATTTTTTATTTACTTGTTATTAGTATAGTGAATATGAAAACATAAGACTTAATTAGGGTTATTACATAGTTTTACTTGACTGGAGGCTTTGGAACCCTACCTAGTGATATTATTATGATAAGAGATCCCTTAATTTAGTCTAGTGGATCCATATTTGTAATGAACTTGATTGTTTAATATATCCCCAATTGGAAGTGTACTAATTGGACTAGTAAAATGAAAAAAGGAAAAAAGGGAAGAAAGGAAGATCCAAATTGGACTAGTGAAATGAGATTGTAATGATATTAATTATTTGATAATTGATCACATGATACAGAATAAATGGCTAAAGGGAACAAGGTTTGTATAACCAAGTCACAATACTAATTATTCATGTTTATAGAGATAAGAAAGCAAACAATCATGGAAAAGAAAAAGACATACATGGAATGAATTCAATAAGAATAAGAATGGAATTATGAAAAATAACCCATAATATAATATAATGACATCATCAACAACATGTAATGTAAAACAAAATTCACTATGTAAGATAGATAAGAATTTAACAAAATGTCAAATGAAATAGATAAATGTAAAGTTGGAGCACATGTCTAATCAAAATGAAGAAATAAATGTAAGAAAACCATTCTTATGTTCATAGTTACTGATATATTTATCCACACACATTATCCATAACATTTGATAAGTCTTTATGAAGTTGAACTCAGACTGTAGCTAAAGTCTCATTGATCTTCAAGGAAAGTTGAGAAAATACTTCACATCAAATCTCCTCAATAGAAATTGTAGGAATACTTGAAGGATCATGCTGATGAGTGATATAGTGTAGGGGATGCTTAGGAGAATTCATGGGAGTTAATTCTATGGGAGATGAAGGGGTCATCAATGAAGAAGGTGCCATAGGTGAGGGACTCATAGGAGGTGGAACCATGAGAGAATAAGGGGGAACATTATTATAAGATCAATCTATGGGAACAAGGGTAAAAGTGTAAGAATGGTTAGGATATGATCTTTGAGATGTTTCTAAAGAATGTGACATCGATCAGTATGATGTATACCATATTGGTATCAAAGACAATATACCTCTTTATACTTAGCAAGATACTCAAGTAATATTTTCAAGGGAGGTATAACCTTGTCTAAAGGCTAAGGAATAGTGGGATACAACATATTGATATATTATCACAACTTTCAATAATGCATAGATGAATGGTTATGTGTGCCATGGAATCAAGATATACACTTGTGAGTATACTTGGTAGGTGTACTCATAAGAGGAGTAGAAATAGAAGCTAAGGAAGATTAGTATAATAAATAGTCTTTAATGTAATGATTTAAAAGTTTATGAATCTCATAAAAAGGCTGATCAGCTCATTTGGTGGGCTAAGGAGCCAACTATGGTAAAGGGAGAAAACCATCACCAAGAGAAAGTATGTTGGTGAAAATACTAAACAAGGACTGACTGTAAGAGAAATAAAATCATAAACAGGAAGAGATTTAACTATAGATGTAGTGGGAATGGGATCTAAACTAGGATCTATTGAGGGAGGAGTGGGATACGCAAAAGGCTGAAGGATAGTTGTAAGGATCTCAGAGACGAGTTGGCTAGAGGGGTCATGGTATCTAGTAAATTGATAGAGAACAGTCATAAAATGATCCATAAGTATACTCCTTTGAGATTCTTCAAAAATTAGAGGTGTGCACACCATCTCTACCCTATGATCAAGAGGAAAATTCTAAAATTAAGAATGATATAGGATGGAATGCTATAAGATACACTGAAAGACCAAAGCAAAGAAGAACAATAATGAGTAATATTATCATCTCAAGCTAGAAAAAGAACTCCTAAGAATAGATCATATAAGGTATATCCATCATCATAATTAGGTGTATGAAGGTTAATGCCACATATAAGGATGATTTTGTCATTTGATATGGTGTGATGAATGGAATGTTGAGTCTTAGTTAAGACATCAGGTATATCATCACAAGGTGGTTGATGGGAATGAGGTTGTAAAGAAGCAGGAAGATGAGATATGATATGAGGTGAGAGATCTACATTTGTAATCTTGAGATTGATCTTATTAGGCTCATAATCATCAAAATATAGGAGGTTAGGAGGTATATTCCCAATGAGTTCAGGGTGACCATTATATCCTCAAATGTAAATAATAGGAATGTTAAATCATTTAGATTAATAAAACATAATGCTTATCAAGGGTTTAAGGGTAATAATCTTAAATACACCATAGTCTTAGAATTATTTATTATTCTAAGGGTTGGTGTTACCTTGAATCCTATAGATGGATCCATTATGGTGAAATTTGACACATTGGTAAGTAGAAGAGACAACTTCTCTCATGCAATGAGTCCATGTCTTACTAAGGAAAATGTTATAAGATAGAGTAAAGTTGAAGGTCATCACCTTCACATGAATGGTAATAGGTGGGATAGTAATGGAGAGCCACACACAACCTGAAGGAATAATTTTTATTCAATCATAGCCTTGACATGTGCTATGTGTGAACTTAAGAATACATTCAAAATATACAAGAGTTTTGATAAAATCAAGATAGATAACACAAGTACCAGAACCCTCATAAATAAATGCATTCTTGACTTGGATATCATCAATTTGTACACTGATAAAAAGAGGAGGATCATTTTCTTAATGTGGAATCTCATTGGGGATTATATAAGCAATGGGGAATTTGAGAGAAAGAGAAGTGTACATTATTTCATCAATATGTATGGACATCTCTTTGAATTGTTATAAAATGTTATTTTCTAATCCAGATAAGGTAGCTTCATGTCCTTAAAGGGGAGGATGAGGGATGTTCATATTTAACAAAATCTACATAAGATGGTTATGATGATGTGGATAGGTTTGCATAAATTCAAGAAATGGGATTTGAGATGGGAGATTAGTAAGTTCTGTGATAGGATCGCACTCATAATAATCCATCAGAAGACTATTAGAAAGAGGTGCATATTATTAAAGGAGTTACTCAAAAGGAGGATCCAAATTATATGTGAATTTATGTTGATAATAGGTAGATGGTTTAATTAGAGGACAAGTTTGTTGATTATCTTGAGAAGATGGAGTAGTTAATATAGGTTTGGTTTGAGATATATTAGAATAAGTATTGATAGGAGGTTGAGTATTGTTAGTGATAAATAAAGAGGTTGATGGGATGATAGAAATGGTATGAGAAGTGTTATCTAAGGAGGGTTTTGGATTTGGTTCATCAAAGGAGATGAGGTATTCATACCCCAATTCGGTTAAGTGAGTTGGAGATGAATCTTGGATAACACAAAATACAAAAGATAATTGAGGTGTGTGGATAGGTTAAGCATTAGTGATGGTAACCACCTTTTACATGTTATTCATATTAACCATGTTCTCTTCAAGAGTCGGGTCAAGAAGACTATCAACATTATTCATATAAGGGGTAGTATTTTCTTGTTTATCTTGGTGATTTTGAAGAGAATCTTTGTAGATGGCCAAATGAGCATTAGCCTAGTTTAAAGCTTGAGATTTAGTTTGTGTTTCATGGGATTTGAAGGCAATGTCATAAGATTATTGGCATTTATGAATGATATAATCATGGTAAAAATTTGGACCAAGAAGGAAATCAATAACCACATTATGAAGACACCTATAGGGATCATGGGAATGATCCCAACTAGCATGAAATGAAAAAAATTTTATTGGGATCATACCAAGATTTCATGGGTCAAGTGGGATAAAATTCTTATGGTAGATGCCTTAGCATACTTTTTTTAATCCTTATAAAGATAAATGTTTATAAATATTGATGATATTTGTTAAATATAAATGAGGTTTGGTGATGTGGTTAGGAAGGGAAGATTATTTTAGAGTTTGGTTAGTGTCAGGATCTAGAACACAAAGCTGTGATACCAACTGTCAGGATACACTCCTTAGAGTAAAATTGATTACCTTTGTATAAGCAACTAAACATGGAATTAAACCAGAAGTAATAAGTAACTAGAATTTAGAAATAACATAGAATATGAGATATGAAAAACAATACAATCTGTATTAACACTCTTCTAAAAGGAAATACAATGAAGAAATCTCACTCTTCCCACACCTCTTGGGTGTATAGTAATTCTCCCTCAAGAGTTATCTCTCTCACACAATTAATTACAACCAACTCAACACTGAGTTGTTCCCTCCAGTGACAATCAACCCAATGGTTGTTGTTGCCTACTCTCATCCACCAGTGACAATCAACTCAATGGTTGTTTTGCCTACCTTACAACAGATCTCCTTGATCTTGATCCTTGTTGTGTTGTAGATCTCCTTGATCTTGCTACCCGTCAGATCTAATTGGCCTTGCACACACTCACCCACAAATCTCCTTGATCTTGCTACACCACTAATCAACTAACCTTGCTTACTTGTAGATCTCCCTGATCTTGCACTCTTACAGACCTTCTAGATCTTACACTTGAGGATCTAATCCTTAGTATTCCTTAGTCCTTCATTATAATATAGCCCCATGGGTCTCTTAAATAGATCCCAAAACAAATAATAATTAGAAATGTAGACTCAAGACTAAAATTAGTCTTTACACGCAAACTAACTGTCTGTCTAAAATTAGACCAGTTTTGGAAACACACAGGTGACTGATGCCAGCCAACCCATAACCAATGCCAATTACTCTGTAGCTAAAGATGATCGATGTCAGTTGGCCTGACCGATGTCGATTACTGTAACACTCAGTAACTTCCACATTTGCATACCTGTGAAGCTTTTAGCTCCACAACTTGACAATCTCCCACTTAGAGATAAACAACTTCACCTGTACCTATACCTGTACATCCTCTAATTTGTTTTTGGCTTGTATTTCCATCTTCAAGCTCAATCTTGAAGACTAACAAAAGTTGAATGAAGATTCAACTTCTCCTTTGTTCCCACCTTTGTTAGCATACCTATATGGTTCTTATCCATATGAATCCATTCCAGCTAACTACCATTCCACTAACAGTGAACACATATCCAGTGGTGCTTCTCCTACCATCTAAGTCACCTGCCATATCTGAATCTACATACCCATGTAGAGAAGTGTTTGACCCTGCATAACATAAATACCTGCTACTGGTCCCTCTCAAATATCTAAGAATCCACTAAACTAATTTCCAGTGCTTCTTTCCTAGATTGACCATAAAATTACTGACAACTCCCACTAATTGGGCAATATCAAGTCTAGTACATACCATGTACCCAACCTCATTATGTGATTTAGGACACTATTCTTTGCTCAACTTGAACTGTCCAACCATAGGTGTGCTTACCGGTTTTACATCCTGTAAATTGAACCTCTCCACTACCTTATTTACATAATCCTCTTGAGACAAAATCAACCTGTGATTTTCCATGTCTTTAGAAATACTCATGCCAAGGATTTTCTTCACTACTCTTAAATCCTTCCTAGCAAATGCCTAAGCTACTTTTACCTTTAGCTCAATGATTCCCTACATGTGTGACCCTGCAACAAGCATAAACACTACATACAATAATAGGATAGTGTAGCTACTATTATCCAACCTGGTAAAATAAACACAATGGTCACATTGACAATGACTAAAGCCATGCTTTGTCATAAACCTGTCAAACCTCAAATACCACTATCCTGGAGCTTGCTCAAGACCATATAACCTGGCCTTCTATCTCACCTATCCATTCTCCCCTTTCTTTAACCTATGAATCCATTTGTCTTTCAGTGCTTTCTTTCTGACTGGCAACTCTAATAAATCCCACATTTGGTTCTCTTCTAAGGAATCAATTTCCTCATTCATGCCATGCTCCCACTATTTCCTAGATTCTACCTGCATTGCCTCTTCAAAACTTCCTAGTTCTTGACCATCAGTGAACAACAAGTAGTATAAATAAGGGGAATAATGAATTTGAGGCTTACTTACCCTTTCATACCTCCTCATGGGCATTTGAGACTCATTGATAGCTTGTTGTCCACCCAAATTTCATCCTAACAGTGACTAATCCCGGTCATCTCTCAGTCTACACCTGACCGATGTCGATTCCATGTGACAAACTTGATCGATGTTGATTCTTACCTGATTGATGTCAGTTTCCACCTACTTGACATCACTGACTTTGGTCTCCACCAGACTGACATCAGTTCCTGCCTGATTGACGTTGGTTCCTGCCTAACTGACATCGATATCTATGTTTTCCTGTGAGTGATGATTTTTACCTATGAGCTCATTTTAGATCATAACCTTGTCCAAATCAACATTGCCCTACTCAAAATTATTCAGCCTCTTGAGTTGATCTTTGTCCATCATCTTCTCCTCGAAAACCAAGTCTTTCTAGTTCTTAACATTTGACTTAAGAACATGCATTCCCTTCTACCTCATGTAACCAAGCCTACAGAGCCACATCTTTGCATCTACATCTGAAGTAGATAAAATGGAAGGAGAATTAGTAATACAAGTAGATAGATAAAGTGTACCTACTTTCTTACCTCTTGTTAATACAAGTGAACCCTTGGAAACTTTCCAAAATTCTACTGTGAGAGTTACTATGCAACCCTCATCACCCAACTTTCCTACATAAATCAGATTCCTCTTCAGGATGGATACATGCATGACATCCTTCAACACCCATGTGTTGTCATTCTATAATTTCAGCTGCACTTTTCCTTTTCCAACAGTTTGACAAGGCTCACCATCCCCTAAATAAACTTTTCCAAAGTCTCCATGGACATAATCATGGAAAAATTCTCTATTTGGGGTTACATGGAAAGAGGCACTAGAATCTAAAACCCAAGATTCTAATTTATCCAAAGAACATATAAGAGCATCTTGTGCAACAATACCTACATCATTTGCTTCTTTATTTCCTTCATACTGATCTTCTACCAACCAACAATCTTTCTTTAGATGCCTTTTCTTTCCACAATTCCAGCAGGTTATACCTCCATTTCTAGATTTGGATCTCTTGTCTATCTTTGACCTTGATTTCCCTTGCTTGCTCTTCTCTCTTTGCTTTCCCCTGATTTCAAAACTTAAAGCATTACCTGATGTTTCCCCTATGCTTTTCCTACAAATTTATTCATTTAAGATTACACTAACAACATCAATTTTCAAGATATTTGAAGCAGACGCAATATTACTAACTGCCATTACCAAACTATCCAAACTTTTAGGTAAAGAGCATAAGATTAAGAGATCCTTAATTTCATCATCAAAATCTATATTGACTAAAATTAATTGATTCACTAATCCATGGAAATCACTAAGATGACTATATACTGATCCACCTTCCTGTATTTATAAATTAAATAATTGCTTCATAAGAAATACCTTATTCGAAGCTGAGGGTTTTTCATATAAATTTGCCAAAGATTCCATTAACTCTACCATTGTCTTTTCCTGTGATAAGTTGGAAATCATAGATGATGCCAGGCTCAACCTTATAGATCCTAGAGCCTTCTAATCAAGAAAATTCCATTCTTCATCTTTCATATCTGTGGGCTTACTTAAAACCCCACCCAATAGTAAGTATAGATCTTTTTGATACAGATAATCTTCTATCTACATCCTCCATAATTGATAATTCTTTCCATTGAATTTATCCTTTCTTAGTGTACTTTCTTCTACCATTGCTTTACTCCCACTCAAATAGAAACCCCTATGAGTGACCTGTAATCAACAAACACTAACCTGCTCCAAACCAAACTCTGATACCAACTATTAGGATCTAACTTGAGCTCTGATACCAATTGTTAGGATCCACTCCTTAGAGTATAATTGATTACCTTTGTATAATAAACTAAACATGAAATTAAACCAGAAGTAATAAGTAACTAGAATTCAAAAATAGCACAGAATATGAGATACGAGAAATAATAAAATCTTTATTAACACTCTTCCAAAAGGAAATACAATGAAGAAATCTCACTCTTCCCACACCTCTTGGGTGTACAGTAATTCTCCCTCAAGATTTATCTCTCTCACATAATTAATTACAACTAACTCAACACTGAGTTGTTCCCTCCAGTGACAATCAACCCAATGGTTGTTGTTGCCTGCTCTCATCCACTAGTGACAATCAACTCAATGGTTGTTTTGCCTACCTTACAACAGATCTCCTTGATCTTGATCCTTGTTGTGTTGTAGATCTCCTTGATCTTGCTACCCACCATATCTAATTGGCCTTTCACACACTCACCCACAGATCTCCTTGATCTTGCTACACCGCAGATCAACTGACCTTGCTTACTTATAGATCTCCCTGATCTTGCACTCTTGCAGACCTTCTAGATCTTACACTTGAGGATCTAATCCTTATTATTCCTTAGTCCTTCATTACAATATATCCCCATGGGTCTCTTAAATATATACCAAAACAAAAAATAATTAGAAACACAGACTCAAGACTAAAATTAGTCTTTACATGCCAACTAATTATCTGTCTAAAATTAGACCAGTTTTGGAAACACACATGTGACTGACATCGGTTCCTATCTGACCGATGCCAGCCAACCCATAACTGATGTCAACTACTATGTAGCTGAAGATGACCAATGTCGGTTGGCCTGACTGACGTCGGTTATTGTAACACTCAGCAACCTCCACATTTGCATACCTGTGAAGCTTTTAGCTCCACAACTTAACAGTTAGAAATAATAGCTTGAATAATATGAATGGTATCATAAGAGTTGTTGACATCATCATTGGTAGCATGATGATTCTTATTATTAACATGTGAGTACCCATAGAAGGTTGGGATGGATTGAATTTATGTATAAGAAAACTTGATGCTTGGCTTGATAATGGACTCTTCCAAAGTACATAGAGAGAGTTCAGACTTGATATCGTAACTTAAAAAAAAGTGATGGTAAATAGATGAAAGACATTTTCATCTTCCATTTTATGTTCACATTTTTAGACAAGTTCTTCCATAATTTGATAAAATCTTGTGTGGTTTTGGTTTCAAGTTCCTTACAATTGATAAAATACATCAAGGTATTTTTAGGGAGATCACTAGTTTAGAACTCTTGGACTAGAGCATTAACTAAATATTCTAAACTAGTAATGAAATGAGATTTGAGTTGGTTGTACCAATATAAATCATTAACCATGAGAGTTTTTTTTAATATCTTGGTAATGGAAAAGGTATTTAATTCAACCTAGTCTTTATATAAATCTTCAAATGTTTTCAAAATGAAGAGTAGGATCAGTTGACCCATTTTAAGTAATGGTAGGGGTGATACCTCGTATATCAATATTAACAATTTGAGATGTAAGAGGATAATTTTGAATATGATTGATTTTTTTGTTAACTATAGGAGGTTTATGGATAAGATTACCATGGGAATTATGAAGAGGAGGTGGGGGAATATTGTGAGTATGCATTCCCCATGGTATTTATTGAGGGTGGGTTTGAAGATGGATAAGATGATTTTTCATTTACATCATTTTATTTTCATTATTATCTTGGAAAGAATTCATTTGATTAATAGTTTATAATAGGATTTTATGGGTTTGATTTGCATTATCATTTGAAGCATTGGAATTGGTAGTAGTGGTTTAGGTGCCACTATGGGTATTAATAGGATCCGGAGAAGAATTATTAGTAAGTGAGGCATTAGTGGCATAGTTTGCTTATGTGGAAATATATGGACTAGTATAGGGATGATAAAAAATATCACTAGAGGCATGATTACCATTGGTATTAAACTATGCACTAGTGGAAAAAATGAGAAGAGTAGGTCTTGAAATAGGCCCACTAGATATAGAACTTGCCATGTTAATAGAGATACTAGGCATGACGGTGAAGGAAATCAAAGATGAAGAAGTCATGGTATGAGAAGGGGTCAAAATAGATGGAAGAGGATGAGAAGAAAAGAATTTAATATCCCCAAATTTGTATGAGAACATGGGATAAGGTGAATGGGGCTCCTTGACTTGAATACTTATCATGAGATGGTAAATAGTAAAAGGATCCTTTCCTTGATGTTGAGGAAACTCATTGATGAAGAAGATCATTTCTGGTGTATAATATAATTTAGGTTGATCCTCAAATGATAATAGAGGATTAAAAAGTGAATATTAATGAGGAGGGGTCCCATTATTTGTAATGTGAGTGGCTACATGCACATTACTTTCATCTAGGGTAAGAGCCACAAGTTGATTATGGGAGAACCTATTAGGGTTGGTAAGACTCATCATATTTGTTGAATTTAACTTAGTGTTATATTAAAACAAGAAGTTCATGATGAAAGAGAGAGATTAGGTAAGGAAAATTTGATGTAAAAGTAAGGAGATACAAAAGACATATAAGAGTACAGAGTCAACCAGGTTGA
>JARHVA010006080.1:100000-200000 GCA_037957365.1 Torreya grandis | reverse complement strand
AAATGTGAATGTAAAATTTAAATTCTAGAAATGTAGACCTCAGGGTTTTATATTTATAGGGTTTTAAATTAGGGTAAGTTAATTAAATATTTAAATAAAATTTAAATAGATGACAACCTAATGTGGTTATGATTATATGGGATAGGCTAAGCATAAAAAATAAACAAAATTTGAAATTTTAACCCTAATTTGCAATATCTAGGATTAGGGTTTTTGAAATCTAAGGTTTATTTGGAATAAAGTTAAATTATATTTAAATAAATAAATACCATAATATGAAATTGATTTAATTAGCTAGGCTATCTATAAAAATTATAAAATTAGATGTAGCCCTAATTTTATTGCAAAAAATTAGAATTAATGAAAACTTACATTTTATGTAATATTCAAAGTAAAGATGGGTTCACCAAATTATTTAACCTTTTAGGGTTTAAATATGTAAATATTATATTTATATTAAAGTGTTGAGATGTCTAAAATAATTAAATAAATTACAATAATTAAGAACTAATTTTTTGTGGCATTTGAACTACTTTGACTTTTTAAAATTATCAATATATATATATATATATATAAAGTGACTATCATAGATGATTTGGGTTTTTAAAGTTGAGTTATGGATAGTTATAAGTGTCTTGAACATGATTATGGTGTCTATTTACTCACTAGATAGTATCATCCCATATGGATAGTAACTCCATGTTGGTGTAATGTCCTCTACGTGGTGGTAGTTTTCCCTTTATGGGATTATTCCTATTTTTTTGGAGCACTTATTCCTATGTTTTTAGGTCCTATTCCTACATGCATGAAACCTAAAGTTCTATGTTGTGCTTGGAAAAAATGATTTAGTGTACAAACCCTAATCCTCTTTGAATGTATGGCATGAATAATAATTATGTGTTTGTTACTAGGATAGGGTATACATCCTCAACACCCCTATATTAAGAGAGTTTCTTACATACCAATACTTTGAAGAGGGATCAATAGTGATGTAGTTATCCCACCTAGTTCTTGATGTAAGTGTAAGTGAATGCTATAATGAGAGTGGACTTGGGTGCATTGAATGTGATTGAGTTTTTAAATATTTTAAAATTGGGCTTAGGGATGCTATAGATGATAGTATGTAAAAGTATAGAAGAATAGGGATAAAATACCTTAATTTTACTTAAATTTTATTTGGTTTGAATGTATTTTTACATCTATTTTTCATCTAGTGAATAAAGGTCAATTAGACTTATATTTATAGAGTTCTATAACTTGTGTAGATAATAAAATATGACTAGGATAAACTTAGGATGGGAATTTTTTTTAATAAGTATCCATTGGGATTAGATAGGGCTGAGGACAATAACACCTAGTTTGGGACACTATCATCATGTGGTTGTAATGTCTCAAATGTGGAGCTAATGTCCACTTAGACAACTACTGAGCAAGTTGGGCTAAGATCTGAGAAGATAGTTTAGGGACTATGTTATGGATTAATGTGGGTGATTTTAGTCAAATCAATTATTTAAAAAAGTGTGTCTAAGGATCTAGGATAAGTCTTGGGATAAAATATGAATAGGGTAACTCAAATGAAACTCTTAGCATCCAATTACCAATTTTAGGTGATTGCATATTTATATATAAAATTCCCTTCATTTTTAGATGTGATGGTTTGATGAATACCAAAGAGACATTTGATCTAATTAATATTAAATTTGGAAATATCAACTTCATCAAAATTAATAAGGAGCATAGATTCTAGCCACTTAGTAAAGTACTCAATGGTAGTAATAATTAATATGTGGCATCCTGTGATCTAGATAACTTGCCAATGAGATATAATCCACACATACATATTGTCTAAGGAGAATATAATGTTTGGAACTCAGTCAACAAAGAATGAATTATATAATCATGGAGTTGGAAAGTATTAAGCTTTTTAGAAAATGTGATGGTTTATTTTTTGATAGTAGGCCAAAAGTATCCCATACAAAGGCATTTGTGGTCTATGGTGTGTTTATTATAATGGGAACTATTAATTAACCCATATTATTTCTAAATAAGAGACAATACTTCATCTTGAGTAACACAATAGAGATAGGTACCTTCACCATTATGATAATAAATGATGTCATTTTTGAGTATATATTCGAAATCTTGTTTGCAAATTCTAGTATTCTCATGGGAATAATCCTTGGGAGGATAAGTGTGATGTTAAATGAATTGGATTATGTCTTTATACCATGGGATTTATTGAGTGGTGATATCCTCTATGTGAAAAATAAGATAATCATCCTTGGATAGAAAAGTAGATGGACATTTACTGATGTTGATGAGGAATTGTGGGTTAGTAATGCCTAATGAGGATTTAAAAAGGAAGCTGACAAAGCAAAAGAATTGATGATAGCATTTTATTCTCATGGAATTTCTTCAAGGGTGAAATATGTGAAATATTTATCAATAATATAGATAATTTGGTGATATGCAATTATATTTTCACTTTTTCATTGGAATTTTCCATTGACTTAAATGTGTATAAGCTAGGAAAATCCTAAGACATGGAGGTAGGGAATGTCTAAATATATGGAGGCTTACATCCTATGAATGATATATTTGTGTTCATCCATATCATTGGTGACCTAAAAGTTTAATAAAAAATCTATAGGGTTGATTTTTCTATGAGGATAAACTAAGACACAACCTACCTAAACTCTTTGAAGGAACTTGGATCCATTGAAGTGAAGTGTCTAAGTTTCCTCATGTAATTTGATCATAAATTTGAGTAGTTATTCTATAATAACTTTAAATTTATGTTTCTAAATTGATATTTTGGGTTCTTCAAGGATTTTACCTTGAGATATGTCATGAAGTTATTAAATTAATATTTAAGAGATATTGTTTGGTTAATACCTTTGATAAAAATAATCCCTTCATTACGAAGAGTGTCCTAAAGGTGACTTGTAGGTGGGATGAGAGCAATGGCAAGTTGATTGGAAATAACTTGGAATTTTAATTAATTTTTAGTAATAATTATTAATTTTAACTCCATTTAGAATACAATCCATGTTCTAATTCTATATTTGGGTAGGAAAGCTTTAGATAATAAGTGATGAAGGGGTCAAAATGAACAATGACATAAGTGGTCTAATAAATCTTATAATTTTGGATTTTCATCTATGAAATAAATGGTCAGATAATTATGTTACACTTTAATGTAATGGGTCTCATAATATATCAAGGCATGACTGATGTAGTAAATGATATATTTTTTTAATGATTTATCATGTTGTGCAAGTATTTTATAAACTAAAATGGGGTTAGATGATGTGCATACAATATGATAGGTTGATAATTAGATGGTGTCAAAGAGTATGAGAATGAATTAATGTTTCATTCATGTTTTCTAAATATTTTTGACTTGCATTAGTCCATTTGAGATAATTACCTTTGTTAATGAGAGAGTTTATTTAATAAATGTGATAATATATTTTGAGTAGGAATTTGAGGATTGACCCAAGTTTCTAAAGATAGGTTAAAATGTCAAGCATATATTGAGCTATAGGCATGTTGACAATAACATTAATTTTGGTGGGATATACATCAATCCATCATAAATAAATTAATAGTCCTATGATTTTTTTGGAGGTAACACCAAAAACACAATTGTAAGGATTGAGTCTAACTTTGTATTCGATAAGATGATAAAATATGATGAAAAGATAATGAATATGGTTTTAAAAATGCTTAGATTTGTCAATAAGGTCATACAAATAGGTTTTGATAATTTTGTGGCTGAGATCATGAAATATATGGATCATCACATATTAATAAATTTATCCAACATTTTAAATCTAAATGGAATCTAAACATAGCAATAAGTACCCCATTTAGTGGCAACACTAGTTTTATGTTGATATTTTAGATCAATATGAATATAATTATATCCCAAAAAACCATTCATGAGGTAAAAATATCATATTTGACTTTAGAATCAATAATTGCATCAATTGATGGAAAAAGGAAATTATCTTTATGATAAGCTATGTTGAGATTAATAAAGTTAATACATATGTGAATGACCATAGTTATTTTTTATGAATGAGAACATTGTTGGATACCCATTCATAATAACCTATGGGTTTTATGAAATTATCATCCTAGATTTCTATTATCTCCTTATGGAATAAGGTGAAAATATCAAAAGGAAACTTGCATTGATTTTGGTCTTTAGGTTTTGTGTCTAAATATGTGATGATGTTATGGAAAAATATGATAGGGTTAATGTCGGTCATGTTTTAATATGAACAAGAAAAGGATTTATGATATTTTTTGAATAAAGAGATAAAATTATCTTTCTTTTCAAGAAGAATTTCCTCATAGACAAGGATGGTCTAGGAGATGTAATGGTGTCATAGTTAATTGCAGAGGTTTACTTAGTGAGCTAGGCATTTCCATCTGGGAAATGGTATGGAGATTGATGATTTTTTTATAAATAGGGTGTGTTTTGGGATCAAGATTAGAAAATTAAATTATTGAAGTAAGGATCCTTTAAAAAATACCAAGCTTATAATGTTGGTGAAGCAGTTGAGACTCTTGAGAATGAAGTAATTATATGATAGCTTCATCACTAGGAATTTTAGGTAAAGGTCCATAATATTTTACATCAACTTCAAATTCTAAAATATGATTACCTTTTAAGTCAAAATTCAAATTTATTTATATTCTGCCAGTAGCCTTAACATGTAAGGTAATCTTAGAAGGTGAATTAAAAGGTAAATAATTAGACCTAGTGGTATCACCCTATCCAATACTATTTGGTATAAAAGAGTTAGGATGGACAACATTATGTTGGTTGAAATAATTAAAATTGTCAAGAATAGTTTAAATATATCAACAAGGATGATGTAATTTACAAGAGGTGAGTTAGTCAAATAAAATTTATCAATGCTTAAGTTTACCTAACTAATGTAGTTTTGTATTAGAGGCTAGATTATATCAGGTTAACTAATGTAGTCTGTTGAAAGTGAATAATCAAAATGGATTACATCAATGCTTGAGGATATCTATTCGATGTAGTTTTATACTAGAGGTTTGACTATATTGGGTTTATTGATGTAGTCCACTGAAGGTGGTGAATCTTAGATAACTATAGTGGTTGTGGATGATAATTGGTTGATCTATTCTAGAACTCTCATGTGATGAATCTATTGACAACCTAAAATCATGTTATAATATATATGAATATCTAAAACCATAAGTTTGGTGTATATTTTTTTGGCTCCAATGGTGAGAGGGATCCAAATAAAACCAAGAGTATTTTGGTTGGTTTTATCAAATCTATAACAACTAAGTCTAGTATGCCTAATATTATATTTAGAGACTTAATCCACCAAGAAACCCACCAAGAATTTATATATTAAGTTTTTGTTAATCCTAAATTTGATAAAGAGGGGAGGGTCATTAGCTTGAAATAGGATTTCATCATTAATCATAACTTATTCTAGAAACTCTATGGAGGGTTTTGAACGAGGATGAGAAATGATTTAAATAACACGAACTTCCATAGATGAGGGACCTATGGGATAGGTATTTTAGATTAATTAGGTAGGGGATCCTCTACATCTTGAAATTATTACACAGTAAAGTTGTGATGATAGGGAATTCTCATTAATTCCATGAGGGGAACCTTGAAAGCCATAGAGTTAAACTCATATAAAAAATTCCATTATGGTTTAGAATTAGATCCATAATGAGGCTTATGTTGATAATTAGTAATTATTTTAGGGGAAGGATTGTTATAAATATGTTGAAGATCCAATGATGGGGTTAGCTCTTCACTAGTTTTTAGAACTGAAGATGAAGTGGGACTGGTTTTAATATCATTAAGAATTTTTTATTCAGTAGAAGGCTTCTTAGGTTTGGTGAAAATATATTTATGAGTGATATTATGATAATAGTTTATATTTTTTGCATGAAAATAGTTGTAATTAATATAATATCAATCATAATTAACATTAATAATACAAACATTTAAATTGGAATGTAATGTATTTGAATCATATGGTTGAGAGTTATTTTGATACTTTTGATTAGAATATTTGTAATTATAATTCACTTTGGTAAATATTGTTGGTACTCATTTTCATGTTCTTTGATCATATCATCATGCTCTTTTTTTATTCAAACATGAGAGTGTTTTTTTTTTAAAAATGTTATGACATGTCTCATGAGAATGACCAATGTCATCATAGAACTAACAAAAAAATATTAGTGTCATACCATGGTAGAAGGGTAGTAGTATTAACAATTGGTTTAGATGGGGATAATTCATTTCCTACACACTGAATGGAGGGTGGGAGGGAAGTTGATTATCCAAGGTGGATGATATTGATTTTGGGTGGGAAGGCTTATTTTGGGGATTACTAGAGATTATATTAGTTATATTATGACAATATTAATTTTTGGTGTTTTGATAAGGTTTAAATTGGGCCATGAAGAAATATTATATTTTGGATTGATTAATGGCCTCTTATAAGGTGTTAGGAGATAGATTTATAATGTTGTATTAAAAATGAGCTTTGAGAGAAATAAAAAAGAGTGTGAAAAGGTTATCATCAGTCATGTTATGGTCTACTTTGTGAGCTAAGGATTTATATCATTTGATAAAATATTGAGCATGTTCATTAGGATATTTCTTATCATTAATAAGTTTATCTAAATCTATTTTTAGGAAGATCATTACATTGGAATTCCTTAACTATAGTATTGACTAAATTCTCTAGTAAAGTAATGGAATGACTAGGAAGTTGATTATACGATTATAGGATATCTCTTTTGAAAGGTTTGAATGTAATTTTGGTAGTATAAAAGGTATTGGTTTGAACCCATTCCTTATACATATTTATAAAATATGGAAGGGAAATATGTAGGATCATTATATCCATCATATGTGATATATGGAGAGATGTTCTAATTTCTATGGACATAATGAATGGATATAATGGTTCATTTTTAAGATGTTGAAGCATTTTGTTATGAATATGGACTTAATGATGATAATCCCATTGGAATATACAAGAAGAGAGGGTAATTTTTTGGATTTGTTTGAGGTATGATAATTTGGTATGATTAGATATCCATTTTAAAAATGTGGTTTTACATTTGTAGCATTTGTTAACTATTATATTATTGTATAATGTTCATTTATTAATCCATTTGTACAATTATTTGAGTAGTATTGATAGGTGGAGTATGATTATAATTATTAAGAGTGGGATTAAAAACATTAGGATTTGGAGGAATGTTCCCACCATTAGTGTTAGTGGCCACACATTTGAACATTCTAAACAAACACTCGATTTGCAAAAAAGATTTGAAACAATATGTAAATTTTTAGGAGAGATTAGTATTATCCATGGTCTTACACTAAAAATAATTAAAATAAAAACCCAAGTGGGTGAAAAAATATGAAAAATAATACTTATGAGGAATGCTTGATCTTATCCATGGTCTTACACTGCATCTCACAAAAGAAAGAACAAAATGAAAAAAACATTGTAAAATAAAAAACTTGTGATCAAAAAAGAAAACACATAACACATAGATGTATAAAAAAAGGTCTTCATGAGGAAAACTAGGTCCTATCCACAATATTACAATGCAACTTATTAATTAAATAAAATAAAAGGACTAAAGGAGCAAACTAAGATTTGTGTATAAAATAGGTTGTTGGAAAGGAGAGACTATTAGAGAAGTCTTTAAAAAAGTGTTAGTAGGAAAGTATACATAATTATGAAAAACAAAGGAGACATTTAAGTGAAATATTTATTCAAATATTATGCATTGGTGCATTTTTTGAAAAAAAGGCCTTTACAGTTTGTAGATGATAAGTGCTAAGACCAAAGGTATCTTTCAATAAATAAAGGCCCAATCATTTCTGGGCATATTTTCCTTATTTATCATGGGTGGAATCTAATTTGAGGACTAGATCACAAAATTTAAATTTGAATATTTTTACCTTTTTAATATGTTATTTGGCAATGTGAGCTTTGTAATGATGATTATGTTATAAGGTGGCCAAGTAGTGTTCATCAATAAAGTATAAATCATGAATAAGAGATTCACATAATAATTCATTAAGAATAATACCATGAAGAGATATACATAAATATGAGAGTTCAAATTATAATGGTAAGATAGATTCAAAACCATATACTAGTGAGAATGTCATTCCCACAATGGTAGTATATATTCAAGTACATTAAGCCCAAAGTGTAGGATAAAAATGAAGATTCCAATTAGTATGAGTTGTCTCAAATAGTATTTTTTAATATTTTGTATAGTATTTTGTTAGTGGACTCTACTTGGCCATTACATAATGGATGGTAATGTGTGGAAAATTTATGGGAAATTTTAAATTTAGCATATAACTATTTCATGCCCTTATTTTTGAAATTTACACCATTATCATAAATCCTATCATGGGGAAATCCAAAGCAAAAAATTATTTGGTTAAGAATAAATTTATAAATAATGGTTCTCATGACATTCACAAGAGGCATGGCTTACACCCATTTTGTAGAATATTTAGTAGCAATAATGATAAAAACATAACCATCTTATGACCAAGGTAATTTACCAATGATATGTAATCCCCACTTATAAAATTGACAAGGAGACTCCATTATTTGGAGATCAACTAGTGGTGAGTGTATTAGATCATCATGGAGTTGACAAGGATTACACTTTTAGAAAAATTAATAACATTATTTTCTAAAGTACACCAAAAGTAACCCATATGTAAGCATTTTTATGTTGTACAATGATCACTTCAGTGACCACCACAAATGCACCAATGTTCTTATTTGATGAGAGTATGAACCTATTATTACATTACTTAGTGGTGTGGGTATATTTTACATTATGATAGTAAAGGGTTTTGTATCAAAATACATACTTAAAGGCTTGTTTGCATATTCTAATCTTTTCATGAGAATATTTTTCTAGATGGTAAGTTTGATGTTCAAGGAATTAGATTATGTTTTTGTATCATTGAATTTGTCAAATAATGACATCCTTAATGTGATAGATGAGCAAATCATTTGTTTGGATAGAATAAGGTGATTTTATTATTTGGATAAGTAAATGGGAATCATTAAATACTTGATGAGGATGAAATAGAGATGTTGAAGAAGTAAGATAATTAGCTATAAAAACTTTATATCTTAGAATTGGCTTGATCACAAAGGAGGCAAATTCTTTGATGCATGGTAGACATTTGATGGTATACAATTATATTTTCTATTTTACATTGATAATAACCATTAAATTGGTGGCAGATAAGTTATGAGTCACCCAAAGAGTGTAGGTATGAGATATCTAAGTTGAGTGTTGATTTCATTCATAAGATTAAATATTTATATTCAGCCATGTTATTAGTGATATCAAAATTTAATTTTAATGCCAAAGAGATGATATTACCATGTGGGATCCTTAGAATAAATCCAACCCAAAATCCTTGGAGGCATTTGATACCATCAAATTGGAAGGTCCAGGTGTCTTCATGCAAGTCAATGGTAACTTCAAGGAGTTCTTTGATAACTACTTTGGATTTAGTAGTATTGGGAATGATATTAGTATTTACATGATTATTTACCTATAAATCAACATTGAAATATGGAAATAAGCTTTAAGAGAGATATCCTAGTTAAGACCTTCAATATAAAAAAAATTATCATTAGGGAGATTATCTTGAAGGTGATTTATAGCTGGTAAAGGTGCCACTACAAATTGGTCATTAATGACTTGTCCTATAACATATTTTTATGTGATAATTTGAAGCTCAAATTCCATTAACAATACCATCTATTTGCAAATTATACTCTATCTAGGAATGGTATGGATAATAAATGGTGAAGTGGATTGGATGGGATAATGACATAAGTGGTTAGATAGAGCATATAATGGCGAATCTTTTCATCTACAAAATATATAACAAGGCAATCATGTTCTACTTTTTTATACAATTTTCATAGTCAATGAAGCCTTAACTAATGTAATAAATAGAATAATATATATTGGTATCATCTTGATGGGAAAGAATTTCCCCAACTGATATAGGGGTAGAGGAGGTATATAAGATTAAGGGATAGTTGTTTTAAGGTGGTGAAATTGTAGGAGGATGGAGAAAATATTATATCATATTATCAAAATATTTATGGTACAAATCCATCCATTCTAGAGAGTTACCTTTTTTGAGAAGGGAATTTCCCCAAGATTTTTTAAGAAAGTGTGTATGTCAAGAATGGAGTGAGAAATAAGCATGTTGATGATATCATTTATTTTGGCCAGATCGACATCAATGCCTCAGAGAGAGACTAGGAACCTTAAAAATTTGTTATATCTAACTATAAATAAACATTTGTATGGGTTAATTCTAACTTTTTATTTAATTAGGAGATCAAAAATAATGGCTAGATCAATGAGATGCCTTTCAGGACTCTTATATTTGTTAATGAGGTTGTTACATTAGTTTTCACTATCTTGTGTATAAGATCATGGAAAATGTGGGTCATTACATGTTGATAGGTGGCTTCAACATTTTTAAGACAAAATCATTTTAACATAATAATAAGTTCCCCATTTTATAATAAATGTTGTTTTGTGTCAGTCTTAAGGGGATATGTGAATTTGATTATAGCGTAAAAACCCATCCATAAGTGACAAAATTTCATATCCAATAGTGGAATGTACTATGGCATCTATTGAAGGTATGAGATGTTATATTTTGGAAATTCAAGGTTAAGATTATGAAACTTAATGGATATATAAATAACCACGGTAAATTTTTTTATGAATGGGAACAATGTTTGATACCCATTCAAAATAGTCAACATTTTTGATAAATTTGACATCCAAAAGTTTAATAATTTCTTTATGACATAAGGTAGATATTTTAGGTGGATTTTTTTTTCAATTTATAATGGGTTTTTCATCTAAGTATGTGATGATATTATTTACAATGATACTAGGTTAAATAACTATCATATATTCATATGACCAATCAAAGGTTTCATGATACTTATTGAAGAATAAGATAAATTTATCATGCTCTGTTGGCATGAGTTCTTTATAGATATTGATGGGTCTAGGACATGATGGTGGACCATATTTTATTATTAATTTTAAAGCATAAAATTTCCATCATGGAAATGATATGGATAATAAGGAAGATAAAAAATAGGATTTATTTTAGAATCTACACTAATAATGAGATTATTAAAATAAGGAGATTTTCATTTTAATATTCCAAGTTAATGACTTTGTCATAGAATTTGAGGTTTTGTAACATGGAGTAACTCAAGTATAAATTCATCACTATGGAGTCTGGGTAATGGTCTATAAGATCAATGATTTTACTACCATGTAAATTATATTTAGAATGTATTTTTCATAGATCTATGGTTTTAACATCTAAGGTAATCTTAGGTGTAGGTTTGATTATAGGTTGAGTTTGAGTGGAGTCAACTAGATTGGTAATAGGTGTGTTATGTTGTGTTTCAAATGGAGGTGAATCTAAATTGAGGTGGGTAGCTTCATTGGTATCTATAGGATCTTAATAAGGAAATAAAGATGGTAGATTGGTTGATTCTATAAAAGGTATAGAAGGTTTAGAATTTTCCAAATTTTTTAAAGTTGATATTTTTTCAACTACCCATGGATTATCAAGAAGTGGAGGATTAATGGGAGACACATGACCTTCAGGTTATAATTCATTATCAGTTGATACATGAATGACATTAACATCAAGGTTGAAGGAATGTATTTTTGATAATGTTTATTGGTAGTGTTGTGCACCCAAGTTTTGTGATTGAGCTTGAGACATGATATAATTATCATCATAGGTGTGGGAAATAGTGAATGCATTTATCTCAAATGGAGAATCAAAATTGGATGCACCTAAATCTCTAAATTTTGGGGAAACATTTCTAAAATATATTGAAATAATAATTACACTCCATACTCATTACATGTGAAGTCATCTTTTATATAATAAGATTCATGTGCATTACATGGGGGAGGAATTTAAGGGGTATCATATAATAGAGGAATTGTATGATAACATGGAATTAAATCAGGAGTAATCCACTTCTAAATTTAATAAGGTAATTTAGTAGTGTTAAATTTTTTTTGTAAATCATTAGGTTCATCATCATCAAAATTAGTAAGATTGACCTGTAAATCTAGATTTATGTTAACAAATTTAGGAAGAGGTGCACTATTAATGTGTGGAATGGTTGGAATCTGATATTGAGATTTAGGGTTGGGTAGTTGGATACTCCATGAATTATGATTGGCCTCATGTTTATTTTGTTTTCCATTATGGATGAATTTAATACATTGACTACTTGAGGAGTAAATATCCCTCATACAATGTATCTATAGGAAACCTAGGGGTATTTTTTAGGATAGTGGTAATTCAAGGACCATGATCTTGGTATGTATGGTATTAGTTCCAATAGAGAGGGGGATCCAAATACAACCAAGCAGTTTTTTTTTGTTTTATCAAATCCTCAACATGTGAGATGATTTTTTTAAGGTTATCTTTGTTATACCAAAGCTATTAAATTAACCAAATGGATGTGAAATTAATTCCTAACCCTTCATCTACTAATAATTTTTGAATAAGAGTGGTAGTAATTTTAATTTTAATGGAAAGAGGTAGATCATCAGCTCAAAAAAATCATCATTAATCATATGTTATTTAAGAAATTCTATGGAAGGCTTATAAGATTTAAAAATAGTTTCAATAGTATGTACTTTTATTGGTGAAGGGTCTTGAAGAAGTTCTTCCACATCAAGGGATGGTGGTTCTTCAATGTCTTGTAATTGTTTCATTAAGAATTTGTAGTGATATGGAGAAGTGCAAACTAGATCCATGAGAGGTATTTTACAAGGCATTGAATTGAGATTTTCTAATAAATTCTAATGAGATTTATAAGATGATGAACCAAAAAAAGGCTTGGAAGATATAATGATTTTTATAATAATAGAATTAGTTTGAGGTTTTAGTTATGGGAGTGTTTCCTTATTTATTTATAAAGGTATGGTAGTGGTAGCTATGGTGTCTTTGAGAAGTTATTACTCAAGTGATGGTTTGTGGGTTTAGTGACAGGATCTTTATGGGCATGTTTACATATATAATTAACTTTGGTTATATTCACATATTGAGAATTAGTATAATATTGGTCATAATTAATTTAAATTACACATTTATATTCATTTGAGTGTTTTGGATTTGAAGTAGATTTTTTTTGGAGGTTTGGATGATGAAGGCTTGGTAACTTATTTATTATGAGAGGCTTTGACATAATAATGATGAAATTTTTTGATCATAACATCATGGTTTAATGTATCTATGAAAATTAAATAAAAAACAAATTTGGAGATCCCATGACATGTTTCATGAATATTATCCAAATCGACGTGAAACTAAAAAAAAAAATTAAGATCATACCATGTAGGTGGATTATTAGTGTAAGTGAAATTTTTAAAAGGAGTTAATAATTGATTCATTTTTTGAATTATTAATGGTGCATGGAAAACTCAAGGGTTATATACTTTGGTTACTCCTAGTTTTTTTATAAGGATTCATAGTGATCACATTAGTGGAGTTTTAGAGAGATCCCTTAATGGTTTTTAGGTTGGGATCAAAATATTTCATAATAAAGTCTTATCTTTTAGCTTTATCAATTGCATCAATTAGAGTTTTGGAGAAAAATATTCAATCCTTATATTTAAGCGAAGGTATTAAGGCAATTATAAATAGTTTAAATAAGATTTCATTAGTCATGTTATGAAAGGATTTGTGAGCCAAAAATTCCCATAGTTTAATGAAATCATGAGCTAATTTAGAAGGGGATTGTTTAGCATTGCCAAAATGGCTAAGATAATTTTCAAGAACATCATTATGTTGAGAGTATTTTACTAGAGGATTGACTAAATCCTCAAGTTTCCATATGGAATGTTGAGGGAGTTGATTATACCATTATAATACATCTCCTTTGAATGTTTTGACTAGAATTTTAGTAGTAGCAAAAGTATTTGTTTGAATCCACTCTTTGTAAAGATTACCAAAGGATTTAGGAAAAGATACATGGTATTTGGTCCCATCATATTTAATAGTTGGAGATACATTTATAATATCAATATAAATAATGGAGGGAACTAAAGGTTCATTTTAAATAATTTGGAGCATCTTGTTATTCATAATGGGTTGGGGAATTATATTTCCTATGGAATCTCTAAGAGGTGGAGGGGATAAAATTTTGTTTATTTTGAGGTAAGAGAATAGGAGGTTGATTACCCATGTTTAATAAATGGTGTTGAATTTGAATCATTTGAGAAGTATTAAATGTTTACATAATATTCATTTGTTGAACTATTTTTGTAAGAATTTGAGTGGTGTCAATTATTGGATTGAGTTATTAGTGTTTAAAGGTGGATTGGTAGGAGGAACATTACCTAAATTAGTATTAGGGGATGGGTTATTGGGTGGAGGATTTCTAGGTGGATAGTTGTTAGTGTTTTAAATATTTCTTATAGGTTTATTGGTTAATCTTGTGTTGATTTCCCCGATAATGTAATAAGGTTATTATAAGAGATAACTATCTTTAGAAGTGTGAAATGTATCGAATACATAAGTTTCATTAGTATGGTAATTTTCACCATTATTATAAGAGATAAATATCTTTAGAAGTGTGAAATTTATCTAATACATTAGTTTCATTAGTATGGTAATTTTCACCATAGTACAATCAAAAGATGAAGGGTGAGAAAAGGTGCACCAAAAGTGAGTATCCTCTTCGGTATTAAAGGTAAGAAGGAAAGAATACCCCATTATCATCTAAATGGATTAATTTTTTCCAAAAATATTATAATAGGGGATTTAATTATGATTTTAATGAGGATCTAATACTAAAGATAAAAGGTTAAAATTAGGATAAAATTTAGCTAGATACAAAACATGATTGATTAAGTAGGATCTCCAAAAAAAAACCAAATTGACCAAGAAGTACAAACTTGACCAAGTCTAATGAGTGTGGAACAAAATTAAGTAGAAAAATCCAAGAAAGGACATAGTCAAGTGGGTCAAATATGTTCTTTTAAGAAGCACTAAAGACTATCCTATAAGAGACTAGGATTAATAAAATGATTGTGTTATGTATAAAATAAGACATACATATCTATGAGAGACTAGGTTGAATAGATTTATTGTGTTTTATGGAAATAAAAACTAACCATATTGTGAGAGACTAGGTTGGACATGATGATTATGTCTTATAGAAGTGATAACTATATGAAATATATTTGAGTGGGTCAGATGTGTTTTGAGAGTAAAGATAGGGTTATACACACACACACACACACACACACACACACACACACACACACACACACACACACACACACACACACACACACACACACACACACACACACACACACACACACACACACACACACACACACGCGCGCGCGCGCGCGCACACGAATCTATACAATATAGTGTTATTTAGTAGGAAAATGAAATAAACACATAGGCAGCTAGGTATAATATATATCTAGTTATGACACTCAACACAAACCTTGTACCAACACTGGATAATATAATTTTTATAATACAACATGAATTTATCAAAGAACAAATAATAAAATTTAAATGATAATATATGTGATCTTTCTTGACTTTTTTAAATTATGATTTTAGAAATAAATGTGATAGAGTGTTGGTTTTATAAGGTAACTAAAAACTTATTCTAAATATGATTTCAAGTTGTTAAGTGTAAAATGGATATATAATGGTGATAGTATTGGCTTGGTATTAGGGCCTACCCCCTCACTTCAAATCCTATAGTGATAAGGTTGTCATGTGTTTTACCAATATATACCATCAACCATGTAATTTTACTCATCTATAAAATTGAGTCAAATTCTCCCTTGGTGATGAAATCCAAGTAGGTAGACCTTGGGTAGAATTTATTTAATGCTTGTTGATATTATGTAGTTTTAAAGTGTTTGAATAAAATAGAAAAGAGTGTGACTAAATTGATAAATTAAAACTTCCTATTTAGTCTATGTCTACTACTCTAAATAATGAAGCAATAAAATTGAAGATGATTTAATTACTATCAATATGAGTTAGTTTACTTATTTAAAGAGTACAGGGTCAACTAGGTCAATCAAGTATGCAAACATTATAGAAAAAAAATGATTGGGTTGATTTTATCTATTGAAGTAAAGGCCAAATAAAAATAGTCAAGTGAGTCAACTGAGTCTCTTACATAATAAACAACTACAAACTTAGGTTGATTCATTTGACTAAGTTTACCATAGGGTTATAGTTTTATAGACTAAAAATAATGAAAAATATGACTAAAATGAAGAAAATAATTGAGTTGGTGATAATGAACTTGATGATTTTTAATAGTGTTAAATTTAATGTTTTTATACTATTCTTTTAGATGAATATTTTTAAACTAATAACATAGTTGATTGAGTTGAATGATTATGATAACATGTATGTGAATAATTGATCTAAATCAAGTGGATCAATCTAATTAATTGTGGTTGAAGATGACATATACAAAAAAAAGTAGAGTTGATCAGATTGACTATGTTAAACCTACCCATAAAATGTTAGACTAAATCAATATGTTTAATCTAGAGATGTAAAAATTAAATAAATAATAAATGATAATAAATAAAAGCATAGTTTACACATGTTTTTAATAAATAAAGTATTTAGGTCTTAGAATAAGGCATTTATGTTGTCCTAGTCTTGTAACATACTCATTTCCTAAAACAAGGTCAACCCATTTGACTATGTTCAGAGGATGAAAAAATAGGTTCTGGCTTGGGTATGCGCTATTTGAGGTGGTGAATTTCTTGGAGGATCATGTAAGAGGGTTTAAAATCTTATGGAAATGTATATGATAGTTTTGTGTTGGTTTTAAGTTGTGTTATAAGGAACAAAAGTCTTGTGAAGCATTAATGGTCTAGCCACCCCTTTCTCGATACACCCTTTAAGGTGTGAACATAGATAGATTGAGTCTTAATGGGTTCCTAAAAGAGATAAACTATTAATAATTGACAAAGTTAAAAATATTTTGATACATATGCCAAAATAAAATATCATCACATGTTATGTAGTTGTAACATAGGGTGGGGCTTTAATAAAATAACATATCAACACAATGCTAAGCTAAAATGAATTGCAGTATTTTAAAGAATAAAATAAATAAAATTTAATGACTAAAAGGAAATAACTAAAATAAATAATTAATATATATGTTCCTTGACTTACTTTTATCATTGAATAGTTATCATCTATGTTTATAATTTTTATCATGGAGGGCATAAAGACTGCATTGGACAAACTCTAAGGATATAAAAACTAAAGAGAAAAACAAAAAATGTAGGAAATCCAAGATAACTAAAATGTGTAGGCATGACATAATTATAAATTTGGTAATATAGGATGATAAATGATAATTTAGGACCAAATGACCAAGCCAAAATTTTAGATTAAATTGGGTAATAAAAAATTCAAGGATACTAAATGATTGAGAAACTCAAACAAGTGTACCTTAAGTAGTAAGAGTAAAAAACCAAATAAAACTAAGGATATAATAAAATTGAAAATTTAACATCAATTTGAAATTGGTAACAATCCTTACTTAAAAAATAATGGGCAATAAATGGTAAAATAACATTGATGAGTGAGTAGTAACAATCCTTAATTAACAATGGAAAAAGTACATGAAAGGGAAAATAAAATTGGTGAGTGAGAAGTAAAAATCCAAACTCACTCAATAATGAAAAAATTATGGAAAGTAAAAACAACATTGGTGAGTGAGAGATAACAATCCAAACTTGATCAAAAATGGAAAATGTACATACATATAAAAATGAACATATTTTTCTGAAAAAGGAATGATAATGATTTTTTTAAAATGAAACTAAGGCAATTTTAGAAATGTAAATCAAAGGTGTAAATAAAATAATCCATATTCATTCAAACATACTATTTTATTTCAAATATAGATAAAATAAAAACAATGTAGTGCTATCATGTTTTAAGCTATGAAGAATAGGAAATATAGAAGTGGGAAAATAGATTTGTAATCAAACTTACCTATCAAGAGGAAAATGAAATGTCTAGTGGGGATGATTTAGTAAGAATCAAGGTAGAGAGACTCTTTATCAAAATCAAGACACTAAAAATTAAGTTTTTAAAAATAATAGGACTTTTGACATTAAGGACTCTAAATAACTTATTCTAACTACACAAATATTTGGGTTATCAAATGAAGTATGAATACCATTCCATGAAGGTTATATGCATGAAAAATAAAATGGACCTACCTTCTAATAACGTGTTCCCCATTCCTCAAGACCCCTTATAAATTCATCAGTATATTATAAATATTGGGTACTTGCATGAGAAAATATGTAGCACTATATAATTTTTAATTCTCATATCCCAATCTACTAGCCTACCACACCCTAATGGACATTGACTTTAATATGAGGACAATTGTGAAGTTTAAGATTTGATTGGAGATAGGATATGTGCTATAAACCATACATTTGAATGTGATTTTTAATTTTATACTACCTTTTTTTTAATGATTTGGATTTTAAATTTTGATGGATTTTTCTATTCCTCTTCCATAACGATTCAAAAAACCAAATATGGGTGCTAAAAAAGACTAGCATTTGAAAAATTTTAATTGTTAGTTAAGAAAGAGGACTTAAAGATAATGGTGTTTAAGAGTCCTTTTTATTCATGTGAAATAAAAGTTTTATCTTTATTTCAACCTTGTTTTATCCAAAGTGGAATGAAACGAAGGGAAATCAAGGGGAAATGAACATGAAACAATTTAAATTACTTAAAAATAAAAAAAAATGTGGTATGTAAAAAAGGATAAATTGAAAAGTAATAATGATTACTTATCATAATAATTTATGTAATTTTAGTGAAATATGCTAACATATTTTATTTTATAAGTTCTATATATAAAAGAAATAAAAGTCAAGTCTAAAAATGTGGAGTCACAAACTTGTAACCATTTTTGAACATTCTAAAAAGAACATTCAGTTTGCAAAAAGGTTTGAAATAATATGTATATTTTATGATGATATCTTGCTCCTATCTATGGTATTATACTAAAACTCATAAAATAAAAACCCAAGTGGGTGAAAAAATGTGAAAAATAGTATTTGTGATGATCACCTAGGCCTATCCATGGTCTTACATTTCAATTGACAAAATAAAGAAGAAAATGAAAAAGATTTGTAAAATAACAATATTGTGATCAAAATAGAAAAATAATGACACATGGATGTATGAAAAAAAGGTATTCATGAGAAAAATTGGGTACTAACCATGGTATTACAATGAAACTCATAAATTAAATGAAACAAAGGAATTAAGGAGGGAACTAAGGTTTGTGTAAAAAATAGGCTACTTGAAAGGAGAGATCATTGGAGAATTCCTACAAAATGTTTTAGGATAAAGTATATAAAATTATGAGAAATAAAGGATATATTTAAGCAAAATATTTCTTTAAAAAATTTGCATTGGTGGGTTCTTTAAAAACATGGCCTTCATTAGTTTATAGATGAAAGTGCTAGGACAAAGAGTATATTTTAATAAATAAATACCCCACCATTTTTAGGCATGTTTTCTTTCTTTATCATGGGTGTAGTATAATTTTAGGACTAGATCACCAACATTAAATGCAAAAAAATTGACCTTTTTCTTATGTTTTTTGGCAATGTGAGCCTTGTATTGATGGTTATGTTTTAAGGCATACAAGTGGTGTTCATAAATAAAATATAAGGAATGAAGATGAGCTTCATTTAATGCTTAATTAGGAATAATACCATGAAGTAGATATACATAAATATTGGTTTTCAACTTCTAATTGTAAGACTAATTTAGAACCATAGACTAGTGAGAAAAATGTTACCATGATGGAAGAATATATACTAGTAAGGTAATATATAAATGAAGATGACAATTCGTGAAAGTGTTTTGAATGGTAAGATTTTTTAGTGGAATCTACTTAGACATTACATTGTGAATGTTAAGGTGTAAAAAAATTGTTGAATGTTTAAAATTTAGCATATAACTATTTCATGTCCTTGTTTTTGAAATTACAACCATTATCAGAGATGACAGTATGGGGAAATATAAAGTGATAAATTATTTAGTTAAGGATAAATTTTGAAAAATTGGTTCCTATGACATTGATAAGAGGCATGGATTCTATTAATTTGGTAAAATATTGAGTATCAATAATTATAAAAACATAACCATTTTATGACTGAGATAATTTAATAATAATGTGTAATTCCCACATAGAGAATGGTCAAGGAGAGTCCATGGTTTGGAGCTCAGCTAGTGGTGAGTGGATTAGATCATCATGTAGTTGACAAAGATTATAATTTTTATTAAAATTAATAGTGTCCTTTTCCATGGTAGTAAATAGTGTTGTATCAAAAGACATACTTTAAGTATTTTTTGTGTATTCTATTATTTTCATGAGAATCCATGTTTAGAGGGTAGGTTTGATGTTTAAGAAATTAGATTATGTTTTTATACCATGGGATTTGTCAAATAGTGAATATATACAAAGGTAAATGTAAATGATCTATAAATCAATCTTAGTTTGGAGAAGACAAATCATAATTACACTTCCAATTATTGATACATTAAATATTTGAGGTCATGACCAAGATGGATCTGATATACCTAACCAAGGGATCTCTTACCATAGTAGCATCATTATAGAGGGTTCCAAATACTATATTCAAGAAACACCATGAAATAACCCTAGCTAGGTCCTATTTTTTCATATTCACTAAGTATAATTACTAATAAATTAAAATCTAATGTAGTGCACACTAGATATTATGACACAAAGTGGGGGTGATAAACATAAAATTTAAACATGCATATAAGATATATAGTTACATCAATGTATAAAAAATCCTAATGCATTATAGATAAGTAAAATACAAATCTATTTAATCTTAGAAAGGAGGAAAAAAGTTAGTAATACTTACCTTTAAATACAAACCCACCAAGATTCAATCTCTCCCTTGGCCAATGTATTTCATAAGAAGTTTTTATGGTATGTAAGGATGATAAGGACAAGTTCGCTTTAGGATACATAACCTATCTATGGATCTAAAATAATTATCACAAAGATAAGATCCATATCACAAAATAAATTATAAAACCCTAAGATATGCTCCTCAATTAGAATTTTGGATAAGCATATGCACAATATAATATTATTCTTTTTATCTTCCTAAATAAATGATAAAATGGGTGTGTATATATAGTTGAATGTAACCCTAAACCTTTTCAAAAGTTTATTCATTAGGGTCATCCCAATAGAATCTATATCGTTATTGATAAAAGAAAATTACATCTTGGTCTAGGTTAGCTAGAGGCCAACCTAGACCCTATATAAGTTTTATCAATTAAATTACATGGTCGATGGGGTTGATAATGTATTGTAAACTATTAGAAAGTGTTTTTAGGCTAGGGAAGGGCTAATGAAGATAGAAAATGACTATATCAGGATGAAAAAGAGGAGGTAAAGATTAGGTAAGTGTTTTTAGAGAATGTTGGATTAATGTCAAGTGGTAATAAAGGGACAACAATCATGCAAAGAACTAATGGTCTACCCACCCTTTTTGTGATACACCCCTTAAGGCATGCACTTAAAGAGATTGAGAATAAATGAGCTCTTATAAGAGAGAAAACATATATAATTGATAAATTTTGAAAATATTATGTGTATACATATTACCCACTCTAAGCTCATCATGTGTCATGAGGTGAAACACAGTATGGTGCTTTGAGAAAATAACATAGTAACACACAACAATGAAGCTGAATAAACTATAGTAAGGATCATATAAGATAAATGAAATGATAGATTTTAAAAACACATACATTTACTTAAATTACCTTTGTATATAGAGAATGAGACACAAGCAATGAGAATATGTCCAATGTAGGTAACATTAGGTGAACCTATAAAAATTAGAAAAAATGAGTGAAAAATAATTTTTAAAATATACATCTAACATATGAAAACATTTTCTATGATGTTAGGATTTTAGAAAATTTTATGGTTCAAAAAAATAGCTAGTAGAAGAAAAGTTATGGTAAAAATATCTAATCTAGTAGCAAATATTTAAAAGGTAAATAGTTTTGAATAGTAAATATAAATAGGGTAAAAAAGAATTAATTGGTTATTTATACTATTATGAGAATATAAATCTCTAAGAGACCCAATTTAAGACAAAGTTCCATCATGGTGAGGAGATAACAAATATAATGGGGAGATTCATAGCGAACATAGTAAGTGCAACATAGGTAAGCAATTATGAATTTTAATTTGTGAGTATTTTTATTTAATTGAATCAGATATAGAAAATTGATTGGTAGGCAAAATCTAGGTATCAAAATGAACCCTAAGAAAGTTTTAGGTAAAATAGGGGTAGAAAAAGATACTAGGTAGGAAGAATTTATACCAATAAATTCCTAAGGTATTTATGGTAAATGGTCAAAAAGTCATTTCTATGGAAGGACAAATTTGACTTGGTTGACTCAGTTCATAAGATGAGTCAAAAACATCAGGCTGAATACATAGTAATGGGTTGATTTCATATTCTAAACTATGGATGACTATAAAAAAATAGGTTTACTTGGTTTTTAATGAGGATAAGGTTGACTATATTCTAAGGGAAAACTCAATTTGAAAAATGAGGCTGATATAGTCAAAAAAATGAGGCCAATTGTGGATAACAGGGTTGATTTAGTACACTAAAGCAAGAGGATGGCTGATATAGTATCAAATGGGATGATATAGTTAGAAATTACTATGGATAATTTAATATTATAGATAATATACATGGTTTATTAAGTATTAAATGGGTTAATTCCATAGGAAAACTAGGAACATGAAAAACTAAATTGAACCAGCTAATAAAGTAATTAATTTTCTAATTTTTAAGAATATATTTTGATTATTTATGACATGGAAATATAATAAATATTTTTTATTTAATATTTTATAGATATTAAAAAGGTATTTTTACCTTATAAATTTATCTTAGATTATAAATCTACTATATCTATTAAGTGATGTAAATATAACATGACTAGTCACACTGGGCTTCAGAGGCATCATGGAGATGAGATGGATCCTACTTAGTGTTGATTTCATTTTCATGCTCTTTAGAGCATGATAATGGGTAAGAAACAATTTTATATGGGTTATGGATGGGGATATAATTGATGTGGGTATTACACTAGATGATTTTCATGCATTGTTGGGATTACCAATAGGAGGGACACCGGTGATCACTAACACATTGGATTATCTAGAAGAGTGATGAACACTAGCCTAGTGGGTAATGTGATCAAATAAGATATATATTATATTGAGGGTGATTTTATTTTATTTATATATTGACATTTTTTTAGATACCTATAAGGCTGTGATAGGACTTGTGATAACACGATTACTATGTTATATGTCAGATGATAAGGTATCACTATATGTGATAGCCTTGTGTCAATTGATATTGGATCAGGGAGCACTCTATTATTTTGGGGTTTCATCTATGTCTATCTCATGTATGATATATATTATATGTTATCCATAGGTTAAAATACTATAGGGCATATTTTCTTATTAAGTGCTTGGATATATGAGAGGTGCCCCATGTAGTGTCCAACTAGGTTGCCCTATGTAGTTGATGATAGGTTACCTCAGGTGATGAGATGGAGATAGGACCATTTATTTCAGTTCATGCCCCATGGTCCATCTATATGACTATCACATGATGAGATATCATGTTGAAATTTTATATACACATTTATACTAAATGGCCTAGTTAGTTGACCATTGATATAGGGTTAACATAGGTGTAGATCATATGCCACTACACTTCATGGATAGATCCACATCTAGTGGTGCACTTACAAAGATAGTTCATAATACCACATCTAATGGCCCTACTATTAGTGCCTATTTATTGGGTATGACATACTAGAGAGTTGAAGGGGAGATGAGGAAAAAGAGTACTAGTTGAGATACCTATGATTAGGCCATGACATACTAAACCATAAAATAGTAAAGCATGATAATAGGTGGTATTAGGGATAGTAAGGGGAGATGTAATAGATATGGATGAATGCCCATATAAGGCTCCATATTAATAATAGTAATAAATACCACCCCATACATACCATAGATGGAGGCACTACTGATGAGAGTTGGCATAGGTGAGGGATGAAACAAAAGAGGACCTAATAGTTTCTCTAAGAAAAATTTTCCATAGAGGAACCTTTGAGGAGAGGATCATGACATGCTTGAGTGGTGACTCCTAGATTTTCACTGGTGCAAAGGTAATAGATGGATGAGGTGATCAATAGATGAGCAGATGGAGATATCATGCTTGACAAGTAAGAAAATGGGGAGACAGTGTTTGGTGACACTATAACTAATGAGAAATGTTGTAATATTGATTTTAAGATTTGATATAAGACATTAGTTACATTTGGATTATAGTAGGTAGATATATTTTAAGATATACATGTGACCTAATGCTTATCTAGTTTTGGTTTTGTAGATCTTGTGGTAGAGGAGATCAGATGGGCATCCTTAGTTATAGATGTACATCATGCTATTTTTGATGGGGTGTTGGATTCATATGATCTCACCATGCTATATGATCTTATGATTTAATCTACCTTAGCCTAGGTGGGATATTTTAGAGTGGTGGGGGAGGCCACAAGGAAATTGGAAGCACATGGGGATAGATTTCATCCATCAACAAGGTGGGAGAGGGAGATGCACATGCCTAGTAGGCCTTAGATATGGAGAGAGAAGTGCATATGGCTACTACTATCCAACTTGGATAGGTGCATGCCTAGGTGGCTAATTTATAGGAATAATAATTAGTTTTGATATCCCATATTTCCTTATTACATCATACCATTAAAAAGGGACAGTCCCAGGTATCTATGGGTAGCATGGCTAGGCCACAAAATAGGCATTATGTAGTGCAACCTTATATATGGATCTATTTTATATTTTTATTATATATATATATATATATATATATATATATATATATATATATATATATATATATATATATATATATAGATTCTGATAGTTAGATTTGATCTCATGAGTTTTTTTGGTTTTAGATGTTGATGCATAGATATATTTATTTCTAGCATATGTATTCATATTTTGTTTTATATGCTATGTGAAATATATGTTGAGTGTTTTATTTTATATCATTATGTGATACATATGCATGGTGAAAATAAATAGGTTAAAATAATTTTGAAAATTATAAGTAATCAATAATAAATTCACTACATACTATATCATGATAGGAAATGTGGAAGAACAAAATATGACTAAATACAATAAACCAAAGATGGTTAAAAGGGTAACAAACATTTTTAAAGCATGTAAAAGATTTGTACCAAGTTAAAACAAGTAAAATCACACTATATCACATTAGGAATTATGAAAATAATGTAATAAAATGGAAGGTATATGAAAATAAAATGGTATAAAAATAAAATAATTAAGCCAATAAATCATACTAAATCATGTTGGGAAGAAAAAAAGAGAAATAAAATTGGAAAAGTGAACTTAAATTGATCACATTAATTCAAGTTGGGAAGTATGAAAAATTTAATAAAATGGTTGTAAGCATACACATGATAAAAAAATAAGAAGATAAAAGTGAAAGATCAAATGAAGTAAACATAAAACATACTATATCAATATGAGAAGCATGTCAATAATATCTAAGTCATAATCAATCACCACTTATCTCAAATTTGACACATGCAATTTCATTGTGACTTGGTTATTGATATATTTTTTGAGGAAGGCCTAGTCTTATCCATGGTCTTACACTAAAAATCATAAAGGGAATACCAATGAGATGGAAATAACTATGAAAATGATTTTTAAAATATGTTTGAAAAGTGGTAATTTGTGAGGAAGGCCTAGTCATACCCATGGTATTATACTATAACTCACAAATGGGAACACTACAGGGGTGATTAATCAACCAACAATATTTCTTAATTTAAAATATTAGGAATGTTTTAGATGAAATATGGAATCTAAAAAATCATAACGTAGGCATCTATGAGAAGGCTTTAGGAAAATGAGTCTCACTAAGGACACATAAAAGACACCAAGTGGCTAGTGACTATCAAAATATAAAGGATACCCATTTAAAATAAGCACAAAGATGTATATGAAAATAAGTGAGATACTAAGATCAAATCATATTGTTTGGATGAATAATAAAATTAAAATGGATCCACCTTCCTACAACATATTCCCCATTCCTCATGACCTCTTACAGAGCCATCAGTCTACTACGAAGATTGGGTACTTGTGTGAGAAAGAAGGTAGCACTAAAAGTTTTTTTTTCCTTTTCAAATATACTAGCCTACCACACCCCCAATGAACCTTGAATATATCATGAGGCCAACTATGGAGTTTTAGATTCAATTAGAAAAAATGAGATGTGCTTTGAATCACATATTTTAGTGTGATTTGACTTTTGAAATGTGTTTATTGCCTTTTGTATCATTGCCTTCTTTTTAAATGATTTGGATATTATAATTTTATGGATTTTAAAATTCCTCCTTCATATGGCTTTGGAATAGCCAACATGAGGGATAAAATTGAACACACAAATGAGCTTTAGAATTTGGCTAAAGGAATATAAGTATCCAAAGATATGACTAACTAAACACTTGAGCTTACCCATGAGCTGGTATGTTATATCAAGTTTCAACCATGTGTATGCTTTGTTTATGAAAGGGAATGAATAAAAAGGGAATAAAGGAAGATCCAAAGTGGATATATAAAATATAATTATAATGATATGAATTGTTTGCTAACTGATCATAGGGTAAATAAGAATTACTAAGGGGAGCAAGATTTGTATAACCAAGTCACAATAATAATTATTTATGTTTTGGAGATAAGGTAGAAAATAATTATATGAAAAAGATAAAAATATTCAAGAAAAATAATTAAACTCTTGAATATAATCATGTGAAAATAACCCATAAGGGAAAATTAAAGAAATGAAACCATTACAACAGATAATGTGAAATATAAAGATCCATGTAAGATAGATAAGTGAAGAAAAATTTAACACAAAATCAAATGATATAAAATAGAGATGTAAAAGTGGATCACAAGTCCAATCCAAAATAATAATGAAGATCAAAGTCAAGGAACATCATGATGTGTCAAAAAATACTAATAATTTTTTATATAAATATTATCCATAACATTTGATATGTCTCTATGAGCCTAGACTCAAATTGTAGTAAGAGTCTCATCAATCCTCATAAAATAGCTATGAAAAGACCTCTCATCAAATCAAATCTATATAAAATATAGGTATATATGAAGGATCATGCTCGTGAGGGACTTCATGCATAGAATACTCAAAAAGGGGAATAGATGCTAGAAGAGGAATGGTAGTTTTGGGATAGTGATATGGAACCATCAGTGGAGAAGGAACCATAGGTAGGGAAAAAATGTAGGTGGTACAGGAGCCATAGGTGAAGAAAGAACCATAGGTGGAGCAAGATCCACATATTAATAATGAAGATCCTTATTATGTGGATAAAATATGGGAGAGGGATCAATGAGCATGATAATGGTTATAAGGTGATCATGAAGATGTTTTTGGATTATGTGGTAATGATTAGTGTGATGGGTACTGCATTGGTGTTAAAGACAATATACCTCTCTGTATTTGGGAATATACTCATGAAAAAAATTGGAAGGAGGTATAACCTTATCTTTAGGTTGAGTAAGGGTAGGATGCATTGTTTCTAGATATTGTCAAATATTTTGAAAATGGGTAGAGGAATGATTATCTATTCTATGAAAGTAACTGATACATTTGTTAGTAGACCTTGTGGCTCTACTAACAAAAGGAATAGAAGTAAAAGCTAAGTAAGGCTAGTATAACTATAACTCTATATTATAATGGCCAAAATATCTATGAATATCATATTAAGGGTGATTGGCCCATTAGGTAGGTAGGGGATTGAGTTATGGTAAAGGAAGAAGGCCATCACCAAGTGGAGACAAGGTTGGTGGAGAGACTATGATAGGTTTATTTAAAAGAGAAGGAAAATTAGATACATGATGAGGTTCAACTAAGGATAGAGTAGGAGTAAGATTTGGACTAGGATCAAATACTAGAGAAGTAGGACACACAGAGCACTTAAGGGTAGTATCAAGCATCTCTAGGGGAAGCAATCTATAGGGATCCTAGTATATATCAAAATGATAGGGACCAATTTTATAGCATGATCCATAAACATTCTCCTATGTGGCTATGTTAAAATTAGAGGGGTACTATCTGAACACTCCATCTCTACCTTGTGAACAAGAGGAATAATACTATAATTAGGAACTATGTAAGAAATAATATTATAAAAGGAATGGAAATACTAAAATAAAGAAGAATGATAATGAATGATCTCAATATCTATAGCTTGAATAACACCTCCTAGAAATGGATCATCTACAGTATAAACATTATCATAATTGAGTGTATTAACGTTGATGGTGAAGGTAGGTATGGTTTTTTTATCATAGGTTCATGATGAATATAATTTTGATTCTTGGTTAGGACCACATGTATATCATCAATAGGTAGCTAAGGAGAATGTAAATTCAAAGATGGTCAAAGTTGGGTAATGAGATGAGGAGATAAATCAAAAGTTTTGATTTTGAGGTTGATTTCATCTAACTCATCATCATCAGAGTCTAATAGGTTAGGTTTTATTTTGTAGATGATTTTATGGTGACCATGATAACCTCAAGTATAATTTATGAGAAAAATGAAACATTGAGATTCCTAGAATGGAACACTTGAAAAGGGTCTAAGGGTTAGAATTTTGAATACACCACATTTTTAGAATTGTTAAAAATTACAAGGGTTGGTGTATCCTTGAATATTATAGATAATTTTAAGAAAGGGGAAATTTGAATATCATAACATTTACTCAAACAATGATAGGAGGGATGGTAATATAGAACCACACATAACCTAAATGAGACATTTTACTTCAATCATTACCTTGACATGTGTTTCATGTAGATTTAAGATTACACTCAAAATATCCAAGAATTTTAATGAAGTCAAAGGAGACAACACAAGTAACTGAACCATCATCAATCAAAGTATGTTTGACTTGGATATCACTAATTTTAATGCTTATAAAGAGTTGAGTATCATTTACATGAAGTAGAATATCATCTAGGATCATGGGAATAATAGGTAATTTGAGGGAAAGATAAGTGTCCATTATTTCACTAACATGTATAAACATCTATTCACATTATTATAAAATACTATCTTTTGACCTAGATAAGGTAGCTTCATGTCTCACTAGGGTAGGATGAGGGATATTAATTTCATATAGTAATTACATTAGGTAGTTATGATGATGCAAATAAGTTCTTATGAGTTTAATAAAGGGTATTTGAGATGGGAGATTAGTATGTTCTATGATGGGGTCCTATTCATCATAACCCATGGGGGGATATTTAGATAAAGGTGTAATGTTGGATGAACTCCTGTTAAGGAGGAGTAGAATTTCATTAAAACTTGTGTTGATAAGACATGGTTGGTTTAGTTTGAATCAAATTATTGTATTGAGAGGATGGGTAGTTGATTTAGGTTTGTCTTGTGATTAATTTTATAAAAATTAGGATATGGTTGAATAATTTTGTTGATGGGTGTAGATGTTTATGGAAATATATAAATAGTGTGAGAGGTGTTATCTAATTAATGAGTTGGAATTGGTTCTTAGAAATAAATAAGGTCCTCTTATCCCAACTATGTTAGGTGAGATGGGGAATAATCTTGGATAACACAAAAAGTTTGGGATGTGTGTGTAGGAAGAGAATAAAAGAAGGAAACCAACCTTCACATATTATTCATATTTACCACATTATCTTTAGGAATTTGTCAATAATACTTTAAACATTGTTAGTGGAAGGAGTAGGATTATCATCATTGTCTTCATGATTAGGAATATGGTCTTTGTAGATGGCAAAATGAGAATTATCTTGGTTCAAAGTTTGATTTTTATTTTGTGTTTCATGAGATTTAAAGGCTATATCATAGACTTGTTGTAATTTATGAATAAATGAATCATGATCAAAATTTGAACTAAGGAGGAAATTCATAGAAAAATTATGTAATTACCTACAAGTTTCATGAGAGTTACCCTAACTTGCATGAAACCTAAATTTTTTATTTATATCATACCATGATTTCATTAGATGAGTGGGGTAAAGATATCATGGGATAGGCCTTGTTAGATTATTTTGAATATATATTAAGGATAATGACTTATGAACATTGATGTTGCTTATTTGGAAAATTTGAGGATTAGGGGTGTTATTTAGAGGGAGAGCTTGATATGTAATAAGGTTTTGAGTAATGGATTGGATGTTGTCAATGGTATCATAAGAATAGATGACACCATCATTAGTATCATGATTATTTTTATTTTTTAATAACATGCGAGTGCACACAAGAGGTTTGGATGGTTCAAACTAACACATGAGAAAAAAATATCATTTAGCTTGGTCGAGGGCATATTCCAAAGTTCTTAGGAGAGACTCCTAACCTAATATTGAATGTTGGGATAAAGAGTGTTAGTAAATAGATGAAATATATTACCATTTTCCATGTTTTACTCATACTTACTAGACAATACCTTTAATCATTTGTTGAAAAATGTGATGTTTTGATTTCAAATTATGTGCAATTAATTGAGCTAAGGTATTATTATGGAGGTAAATAGTTTGAAATTATTATACTATATATTTAATTATATATTATAATTTAATGATATAATGGGACTTTAATTGATTATACCAATCTAAAGCATCTCTAGACAACATTTTCACTAATAGCTTAGTAGCAACAAAAGTTTTTAATTTGACCCAATATTTGTAAAGATTACCAAATGTTTTTGAATGCAAGGTAGGATCAGTTGATCCATTATAAATAATTTTAGTTATGATAACTCCTATATCTATGTTGTCAATTTGAGGTCTAAGAGGTTCATTTTAAATATGTTAAATTATTTTTTTAACAAGGGATGGTTGGGGAATGAGGTTTCAATAGGAATCCCTAAGGGGGGTGGGGGAATTTCAATTTTTCAATCCCAATAGAACATATTGAGGTTGATTTTTAAGGTGAATAAGGAGATTATATAGTTTCATAATTTTATTGGCATTACTGGATTTAAAATCATTCATTTGATTAAGAGTTTACAATAAGAGTTGATGAGTTTGAGGGGAATTTTGACTAGTTTGCATGGAATGAAAATTATTAGAATTATTATTAATGTATTGGGTTGTACTATGAGTAGTGGCATGCATGCCATGAATGGCTTGAGAGGAATCATAAGAAAATGAGGCACTAGTAGCATGATTATAATGTGTAGCAAAAGATGCACTAGTATAAAGATTGACATTAGAGGAAAAAGGAGCACTAGCGGCATGATTACCATTGGTTGAAAACAAAACACTTGTGGAATTATTGAGTAGTAAGGTTATTATAAATGACCCACTAGATGTTAAACCATCCATGCTAGTAGATATAATTGGCATGAAGGTTGAATAAATCAAAGAAGAAGAGGTCATAGTATGAGAAGGAGTCAAAATAAAAGGTGGAGGTTGAGAAGTAAAGGTGGTCTCACCCCAAAATATATGAGAGAATGAGGGGGAGGGTGAATTGAACTATTATGTTTAACCACTTATCATGAGATTGTAAATATTTTAAGGGTCTTTTCCCATACATTGAGTAAATTCATTAATAAAAAACCACATTTCAAGCATGTACTATAATTTTGGCTGATATTATAAGGATAAAAGAGGGTTATGAACTAAATATGAATGAATAATATTCCCATAATTAGTATTTAAAGTGTCCACATGCACATTAGTTTCATCTAAAGTAGAATATAGAAGTTATTGAGGGGAAAACCCATTAGGATTGGTAAATATCATCATATTTATTGATTTTAAATCTATGTTGTCCTCAAACAAGAAGTTCATGATGAAATAAGGAAGCTAAAAGGAATGATGATGCAAATATGAAATAAAAAATAGGATACAGAGTCAAATTAGTCAACTATGTTCTGTAACCCAGGCAATTTAATAAAAATGTAAGGATACATAGCCATGAAGGTCGATTGTGTATTTTAGGTAGGAAGACTAAATAGTATAATAAGTAGACATAGTCATGTAGGTTAATGGCATACTAATAAACAAATAAAAAATTATGGGTATAAGGATACATAGTCATGTAGGTCGACTATGTATTATAGGCAAGATGTAGGTCGACTATCTATAAGAGACTATATCAATTAAGATGTTTGTGTTTTAAAATAGGGGAAATTTTTTCAAGATAAAATTGAAGTAAAATGAAACTAATAACACAAATAATTAGATCAATGTTATTGATACAATTGGAACACACAACATAAGCCTTACACCAATGCTGGCTAATGTAAGTTTTTCAAAACAATATATAATGATAAAATAGAAAGCAATAACTAAAAAGTAAATGCTTACTAATTGGTCATCCTAAGTGTTATTAAGTTATAATAAACTATAATTTTAATGTTATAATAAATTTGGTTGAAATGGGGAACTACAAAATAATCTAAGGTTGGTTTCAATATGTTTAGGTTGAAAGGGATCTATATATGTAGTGGTATTGGCTTAGTATTGGGTCATACCCCTCACTTCACAATCTCATAAACACCATCAAACATATTTTTATACTTGGCTATAAAACCAAGTTAGATTCCCCCTTAGTGATGAGATCCTGTAGGTAGGCTTTCGTAGGACAAATGTTTAATGTTTTTTGAATGTAAAGTGATTTGGTAGTCTATCAAAAAGAGTAAACCAATGTAACTAGAGTGGTAATTTTAAAAAAACACATACTTAATGAAATCTAGAATGGAATGAATTACATTAACTAAATTAATAAAATCACTACAAGAGGTGCTTATTTATATACAACTAAGTGAGATTAGATCTCGTAATCTATAGGAGGTTATGACTCACAACACAAATAATCACATATCTAGGAAATACCCTACCTAACTAACCTATGTCAACTAAGAGTTAATAATATATTGAGACATTTATTATAAAATAGATAGGATAAATTAATTATTCTAACATTCCCTCCTTAATTTATCATAGCCTAAAGATAATAAGAGAGAATTTTTTTAAAGGCCTCAAACTTATCACATGCAAGTGACTTAATGAAGACATTTGCATACTAATCCTAAATGTGGAAATACTGGAGCTATATGTTTTGTTATTTAATATGTTCACATATGAAATGAATTCAAACCTCTATGTGTTTGTTTATCTGATGAAACACTAGATTACAAATAAGATGTAGAACACCCTAATTGTCACAATTCAAAATTATAGGCTGAGTCTATAAAACTTCAAGTCTTAAAAGAATGTGACATATTTGTATCACTTCATTGATAAATCCTACTATATTATGATATTATACCTTTTTGGAAGATCTAGAAACACAATTCTACTTCTTACTTCCCCATGAAATCAGACTAGATCCTATAAAGAACATAAATCTAGAAGTGGATTTCTTATCATCAATATAAGTTGCATGATCTACATCTGTGTATCATGTTAGGAAGAAATTATCATTCTTATTTTATTCTAGGTCATAATTAGCCATACCTCTAATTTATTTCAATACCCACTACTGATTTCTAATGTGTCACCTTTGGTTCCTATATGAACCAAGAAAAATAGTTGATAACATAGCTAATATCTGGCCTAGTATATGTCAAGTAAATTAGACTCCCAATCAATGGTCGATAGAGAGTTGTATTTAATTATAGTGATGGATCTATATGAGATAACTAAATTCTTGTATCCATAGGTGTTATAATAATATTTCATGCCATCATCTTCAATTTATTGATCATTATCTTGGTATGCTTCATTTATGAAACAAAAATGCAATGTTCCTTCTACCATACCTCCAAACCAAGATAATAATGTTGTAGCTCAATATCTATCATGTCAAATGATCACTTGAAATAATTATTATTTACATTGATCATATTCACTTTGCTACCAATGATGACTAGATCATCGACATAAAAAATCACTATAACAACCTCCCCCATGTTGTTTGAGGTAGAGTTTAGGATCATCTGGACTCCTATTTAATCCATGTTGTATGAAATTCTCATAAATCTTGATGTAACATGATTGGGGAGCCTATTTAGCCCTTAGAGATAATTGGTAATCCTACACACTTTTTATTCTTGATTTGGTGCCATAAATCCTATAGGTTGAGTCGTGTAGACTTCCTCTTTGAAATTCACTTTTTACATCCATTTTATGGAATTTCCATCCCAACTATGCAGCCATAACAAAAACCATTTTGATAGGTTTTATCTTGGTAAAAGTCTCCTCATATTCAGTGCCTTCTTTTTAAGCATATGTTTTTCCAACAAGACTTGTGTTTTACTTAAAAATACTACCATCTACTTTTTACTTGGTCTTAAAGACCCATTTTCATCCAATAGGATTCTTACCTAGTGGAAGATCAACAAGCTGACAAGTGTTATTCTTTATCAGTGAAAAATATTCTAAATCCATGGCATCTTTCCAATGTCTAGACTATAAGGCTTCTTTTACTATAGAGGGATCATATGTTTCTTACACAATACTCATAAGGGCCATATTAAACTCTTATCAAACCATGCTTTTAGTCCTTGGTTTTAAATTGAATGTATCTGGTACTCCATTCAAGTTATCTTGTATAGTACTTGTATACTATTTAGTTATATGCTGAAATGTAGGTAGTGGTGCTAGAGGTCTTATTTGACCATCTTCCTTTCCACTTTCACCATCACTATCTTAAAATATTACAATACATTTTATTTTATCATTTTCTTATGTAGAAGGTGGATTGATTCCACTCTTTTCATCAAACACATCTTTGTTGATTATCACCTACTTTGTTTCTAGATCAAGTAGCCTAGATGCCTTTGATTGTGTATTGTATCCCACAAAAATACATTCATTTTTTTCTTATCTAACTTATTTATTTTCTTCTTAGTAACATGCATATATTCCTTGAAACCAAAAACTTGAAGGTGAATTACCTTTGGTTTATTCCCTATCCAAGATTCATGTGGTGTGATTCAATCAAGAGCTTTGGTGGCTGACTTATTCAACAAGTAGACTTTAGTGTGATAAGCTTTTGCCCAATATATATTAGGTAATTTAGCATCTTAAACAATGTTATAAAACATATCCACTATGACTCTATTATTCCATTTTAAAACTCCATTTTTTTGAGGTGACTATGGAGTTGTAAATTACTGATTGATTCCATTTGCACTAAGATAGCCTAAGAATTCATTACTAGTGTATTCACCCCCATAATCTAAGTGAAGGGTCTTTATTTTCCTACAAGTTTCATTTTTAACTATGTCCTTGAATTATTTGAAGACTTGAAAATCTTGATCCTTAGTCTTTAATAAATATACCCACATTTTTTTCGAGTAATCATCAACAAAAAGTTGAAAATATTTGTACCCTTTAAGACTGGGAGAAAAATGTCTAAAAAGATTAGTGTATGCTAAGTCCAACTTACCATGTGACCAATACTCAATCTTTCTAAATGGATCTCTTCTTTATTTTCCTGCTAATAAATTAGTACATATATCAAAAGATTTATTCAGTTTGGGAAGACCATAAACAATATCTTATTTTATCAATTGAACCAAATAACCATAACTCAAGTGACCATATATTATGTGCCACAAATTACCTAGTTTTGTAGCTTTGACCACAAGTTCTTGATGACTATTATGAATAAAATCAATCTAAAACCTTTTTCTAATGTTGGAAGCCTTGTAAATCAATTTGAAATACCTATAATTATCTTTGATGTGGAATTTTTTTTAACCATTTTGGTGATCAAATTAAACCATGAGGTTGTGGTTAAGTAATTGATTAATAGATAACAATTTTTTTTTAAGTCATGTAACATAAAGAACATTTTAAATGTTGTAATTCTTGTTTCCAAGTTGAAGTTTTATGTTACAATTTCCTTGTACTATAAATGAGTTATCACCTCTAATTGATACATTTCCCTTTGATTTTGACTTTGTTAAAGTAGAAAACCAATATTTTTGGTATGTCATGTCTTTGTTTGCTCCTAAATCAACATACCAAAATACACTTGGATGATTGGTAGACTCATTTATTTGAGTAGCTAAACCATATTTATCATTTGAAGAATAATTTTATTTAGCAACATTACCATGTTGTTTAGGCTTGGAATTTTTTTGTTTCCACCTATTTTATTATTATGGTTGATTCTTTTTATTTTGTGGTGACTTGTTGAAAGAGGGCTTATTGCTTGATGAGCCCTATTGAAATGTGTTGTACCAAAAATGTTTCAAGCCATGTCCCTATTTTCCAAAAATTTAACATGATTTATAATAATGTGAATTTCTCCCTTGTTGGTTATGTTGATTATTCTTCTTTGGAGATTTATTTGGACCCTTCATGGGTTTCTTCACATTTTGATTTGATGTGAGTTCATGCTCATTATCTACTTCCTCTGAATTATGTATAGATTCTTCTTATGACAAAAACTTTACCAACACCTCAAAGTTTGGTTTTGTCTTATGACATTCAAAGTGGTCAAAAATATCCTATATGTAGGGGTCAGTGCTCGAAGGACTATAGGGACCAAGGAATCATCTGTCACTAGATCACCCAAAGATTAAAGTGAAGCCCACAAAGTTGTAACTCTTCTAAGGAATGTTCCTACTTTTTCATCTAATTTTATTTTGAGTTAACAATTGGCTTTAAAGATATAATATTTGATTCTAATTATTTGTTTCATATACTATTTTAATCTTTTCCCAAGCATCTTTTATAGTTGTAGAACTATGGATATGAGATTGTACCCTCATCCAAAACTCCAAACATGATTATTAACTTAGCCTTTTTATTAGCCTTATCATATTTATGTTTTTGATCAACATCTATTACATGTCTGAGCCATGTGGCTTCAAATACTAACCAAATATATTCAAACTTTATATGTTTGTGTAATTTTTTTCCATGCTACATAATTATCACCACAAAGCAATTTTGTGTTGGGGAGCACAAAACATGGTCCAAAATCAGACATTTTGAAAGTTACATATGAAAAATTACAAGTGTGTTTTTAAGTGAGGAAATGAAATGTGAATTTTAAAAATGTAAAAAATCATACACAAAGAAATTCAAGTACACACAAGAACACTATGGATGTCAGACACCATTGATAATGCATCCAAAAAAAATAATGAAAAACTAAGGAAACTAGACATCGGTTTTAACTAGAAATGCATCCAAGGAGAAAAAACAATGTTTTTAACCATTGAAAGATAATTTTTAATGTGGTGAGAAAATAAAAACACCCATTTTCTAGTATTTTCAATTATAGAAAAAAAAATTACAATTTTCAATGTTTATAACACTTGTGAATTTTGAGTAATATCCTCAATGGATTTACAAAATAAAACTTATTGTGTTTTTAAAATAAAACCACAATAAATAATAATCTCCTTATTTTTCCTTCAAAGTAATAAAATGTGTCTTAATACCATACACCTGTCCTCCTTTATAATTATTTGTAAACACACACACACACACACACACACACACACACACACACACACACACACACACACACACACACACACACACACACACACACACACAAACAAACACACACACACACACACACACACACACACACACACACACACACACACACACACACACACACACACACACACACACATATATATATGTATATATAACATTATGTGATGTTTTTTTTAAAAATTAAATCAACATAATAAATAAAAATAAAAACATGACCTATATAAAAAAATTGATGTTGTGGATAGGTCAATACTTGGGACGGAGTGTCATGGATGTTTAGCTTGGTTGACACTTCTCCAATGAAACTATGGTACTTATATCTCCTCTAGGGAGTGTCATACACTTCTACCAAGGTTATAGAGTAACTGTGAGATGCAAAATGATTGCTATAGTTGGAGGTTAGATATTTTACATAATAGGTATGGAAACACAATAGATCTTACATAAAATTAGATCCACATAATTGTCTTAAAAATCAACCTTTCCACCTTTTACATTGATTATCCTCTAGGCTTTAAAAAGATATTAATATTACCTTAAAACAAAAAAAAATGATTTGGATATGGATTACCAAAATATGGATTTATACCTTTTGTGTTTGACATTGTGGGAAAAGGTATAAAAACAATAAAATTTTTTATGAAAAACATAACCTATCTATGTAAGGAGCTAGAGTAAACCAGTTGGGCACAGATCTTGGCTTTTAGCTTGAAAAGAATTATTTTAACATCATAGTTGGCTAGGATTCATTGGAAATATGGAATGGAATTTCAGCATCTCCAAATGAAATATTCCAAATGAAAAATTTAGGTTGATTCCATACAACTAAAACATAGATATGCGTGTGACTAAAAGATATAAATATTTCCAATCTTTAAATAATTGATCAATATTTAATATGTATTATATATCTAAAAAATTATATAAATTGTATGAATATGGAAATATAATATTCACAAATTTGGAATTGTGCCCAAATTTTAATACAAATATGGCTAAAAATTTTCAAAACAAAAAAAATATTTCCTATAAGATAACTTTTTATCCTTCCACAAATTGCCCTGAATTTCGGTAGTGTTTCAGCTTGGGATGGCTGAAATTAGAGCAACGTGATGCATCCAAAAATATCACAAATCTTACTCTCAATCTCAACCAAATATCCAATGCTTCAAAAAATAGTCCTCATGAATTTCATACTCTGGTATTAAATGAAATCCAAAATGGAATGAATTACATTAATTGAATTAACTAAATTAATAAAAACACTACAAGAGGTGCTTATTTATACAAAAATAAGTAAGATTAGATATCCTAATCTGTAGGAGATTATGACTTGCAACACAACTAATCACATATATAGGAAATACCCCACCTAAATAACCTATGTCAATCAAAGGTTAATAACACCTTGAGACATTTATTACAAAATAGCTAGGATAAATTAATTATTCTAACATTTAAGGTATGTGAGTTTCTCTAAGCATGTAAATAATTGAAAATGAAAGGTGAATTAATTACTATAAAATAGATGTTAATTCTTTTATAGAGAATAGTACAGAGTTGGTTTAGGTGACAATATATGAAAATAGTACAAAAAAAAGTTGAATGGATTATTTATATTTTGCAAAAGCAAGATCTATAAAAACACAATCAAATAAGTTGACTATTTCTTCTAGATAGAAGATAGATTATAAAATTGATTCGACTAGGTTGACCCAATTAGCCATAGGGTTGTAGTTTTATAGACCATAAACTTGTGAAAATAATTATTAAAGGAATAGCTAAAATGATAGAGATAAAAAAATAAAGGAACCTTGGTGTGCTTGAAGATGTTTTAGATTACAAATATGTATGTTGAGATTCTCAATATTATCTCCAAATTTTATCAACTAGGTTGATTGGTTCAACCAAGTTTGCAAAAACCTTATATGCTAAAGAAGAGATAACAAATAAATTTGACCTATTCTATTGTGTATTTAGACCTATATGTTGACAAAAGAAAATAGAATAAAAAATTGACTAGTCCAACTATGTATGCCAATTTAAAACTCAAGAAGAATACTAAGCTAAACTATTTGATTCAAAAAAATTTAATTGGTAAAGACATTACATTGAAAAAAAATATTCATTTTGAAGTGACTATGTGTTAAACCTATGCATAATACTAAAAATATATAATAATATGATATGATGAAAAAATGAAGGTGTGAAAGAAAACCTACAAGGGTTAGATTCATGTTGGGCTCACCAAAATGTATGTAAAGGGAAATACAATTGATCTATAAATCAATCCTATCTCAGAGAAGATAAATCATACCTAAACTTCTAATTATCAATACATTATACATTTAGGGTCATGACTAAAATGGATCTAATATACCTAACCAAGGGATCTCTTACCATAATAACATCACTAGATAGGGTTTAAAATCCTCTAGTCAAGAAAAACCATGTAATAACCCTAACTAGGTCCTATGTTTACATGTTCGCTAAGTGTAATGATAAATAAAGTAAAATCTAATCTAGTGCTCACTAAAACATATGGCATAATGTGGGGGTAATAAACATAAAAATTAAACATGCACATAAGATAAATACTCACATCAATGTATATAAAATCCTAATGTATAGGAGAGAAGTAAAAATATAAATCTATCTACTTTTACAAAGGATTAAAAAAATTAGGAATACTTACCTTTGAAGATGAACCCACCAAGCCTCAATCTCTCCCTTGGACAAGGTGCTTTTCAAGAGGTTGTTATGGTATGTAAGGATAATAAGGACAAGTCATATCTAGGCTAAATAACCTATCTATGTATCTAAAAGACTTCTCAACAAGATGAGATATATATCTCTAAAGAAATTATAAAACCCTAAGCTATGCTCCTCAAGTAGAATTGCGGATAATTAGATATGAAATATAATATTCTTATTCTCTTCTTAAAAAAATGACAAAATGAGTGTGTGTATATTTAGCTTAATCTAACCCTAAACTTTTTTGACATTGTAGCTGATAGGGTCAGCCCAATCAAATTTATATCATTATTGATAAAATAAACTTAGGTATTGGTCTAAGTTGGCTAGGGGCTAACCTAACCCATAAATAGGTTTTATCAATTAGAGTATAGGGTCAATGGGGCTGATAATGTATTTTAAACTATTGGAAATGGTTTTTAGGCTAGGGAAGGGCTAATGAAGTCATAAAATGACTAGAAGAGGGTCAAAAAAAGGAGGTAAATCTTATGGGTGTGTTCTTAGAGAAGGATGGATTGATAGAAAGTGGCAATAAAGGGACAACAATCCTTTGAATCACCAATGGTCTGCCCAACCCTTTCCTAATGCACCCCTTAAATCATGCACTCAGAGAGATTGAGACTCGATAGGTATCTATAAGAGTGAAAACATTAGTAATTGATAATGTTTGAAAATATTATGTATATATAATGAAAACCTTAATGTGATATATGAGAAAATCATTTTGTTATATATAAGGTGATTTTCCTAGTTGGATAAGAAATTGGGAATCGTTAAGCACATGATAAGGATGAAATATAGATGTTGAGGAAGTAAGAGAATTGGCTATGTACTTTTGATCTTTTGGAATTAGCTCACTGGTAAAAGAGGTCAAATGGTGAGTGTGGTATCCGTTTGGTGGTATTAAATTATATTTTTTATTTTACATTGATAATCACCATTAACTTGGCGGTAAATATGTCATGAGTCACCTAAAGCATGTATATATGGTATATCTAAAATGAGTGTTACTTTCACACCTAAGATTAGAGATTAATATTTGGACATGTTATTATTGACATCAAAATTTAATATAAATTTCAAAAAGATTATCTTATCATGTGGGTTCAGTTAAAATACATCTTCCCCCAAATCCTTGGAGGAATTTTGTGCCATCAAAGTGGAGGGTCCAGGTGTATTTATGCAAATTAATGCTAACTTTAGGGAGTTATTTGATAACTACTTTGGATTTATTAGTATCATGAATGCTATTGGTACCTTTGTGATTATTTACCTCTAAATCAATAGTGAAATTATAGAAATAATTTTTAAGAGAGATAACCTAGTTAAGACTTTTGATATAAATAATGTTGTCTTTAGTGAGATTATTTTGAAGCTGATTTATAAATTTTAAATTTACCATCAAAAGTTGGTTGGTGATGACTTATCATTTGATAGATTGTTTTTTGATAATTTGAAGGTCAAATTTCATCAATAAGACCATCCATTTTCTATTTATATCTCCATGTAAGAATTCTTTGGATAAGAAATGATGAAGTGGATCGAAATGGATATTGACATAAGTGGTTTGACAGAGCATATAATGGTGGACCTTTTCATCTATGAAATATATATCAAGGTAATCAATTTTACTTTCATATAATATTTTTCATAGTTAACCAAGCCTTGACTAATTTAATAAATAGTGTATTCTCTAATGATATCATCTTGTTGGGAAAGAATTTACCCAAGTGATATGGAGGTAAAGGAAGTATATAATATTTGGGGATGGTCATTTGAATTTGGTAAAAGAGTAGGATGATGGATTAAATATTATTTCATGTTATTAAAAGATTTTTTGCATGAATCTATCCATTCTAGAGCATTATTGTTTTTGAGAAAAAAATTGATAGATAAATATGGTAAACTATTTCTATGATAAATATTCAAATTTACCCAATATTTTTGAGGCAAGTTCATATATTTTTAATGAAGTGAGGAATAATCATGTTGATGATAACATTTATTTTGGTGATTGACATCAATGCCTTGAAGAGAGACTAGGAATCTTAAAACTTTATGAGATGTGACCCTAAATACACATTTGTATGGGTTAAGTTTAACTTTATATTTGATTAAGTGACCAAAAATAATATCTAGATCAGTAAGGTGCATTTTACAACTCGTAAATTTGGATATGAGTTTGTTTCCATAGCCCCCTATCTTATGTATAATATCATGTAAAATGTGGATCATTTCACATTGATGGATGGCTCTGGCATTTTTAATACTAAATGGCATTTTAAAATAAAAATATATGTCCCATTATATAGTAAATGTTTTTTTTTGTGTTGGTCTTCAGGGGATATGTGAATTTGATTATATCCTTAAAAAACATCCATAAGTACAACATTTCATATATAGAAGTGGAATCTACTATAACACCTATTGAAGGTAATAAGAAGTTATCTTTTAGACATGAGAGGTTAATCTTATTAAATTCAATGCATATAAAAATGACCATGGTGAATTTTTTACAAATAGGAAAAAAAATTTATACCCATTCTAAATAGTCAATAGGTTTGATAAATTTGGAATACTAATGTTTAATAATTTCTTTATGACATAAAGTAGAAATTTTGGATATAAATTTTCATTGTTTTTGTCTAATGGGTTTTACATCCAGGTAAGTGATGATATTATGTAAAATGATACAAGTATCAACACCTATCATATATATTAATATTAATAAGATAAGGTTTAATTATAATAATTAAATAATAAGCTAAAGTTATCATGTTTTATTGGCAAAAGTTCTTTAAAGACAATGATGGGTCTAAGACATGATGGTGTACCATATTTTATTATTATTATTTCTTAAATGAGCATAACATTTTTGTATTGGAAATGATATCCAACATGAGGAAGATAAGAAATATGATTTTTTTTAGTATCCACACTATCAATGAAATTATTAAAAAAAGGATATTTTTGTTTGAAGTTTCCAAGTTTATGATGTTACCATGTAAGCTGAGGTTCTCTAGCATGGAGTAACTCAAGTATAGCTTCATCACTAGGAAGCATGGGTAATGGTCCATATTATTCCATATCAAATTTGATATAAATTAATTAATTGATATTGAGATCATATTTATAATGTATTTGTCAGACATCTATGGCTTTAGTATCTAAGGTAATTTTAGGTGTAGGTCTGATTGTAGGTTGAGTTTTAGTGGATTCAACTAGATTGGTAATAGGTGTGTTAGGTTGTTTTTAAGATGGAGGTTTAGTTTAATTGAGGTGGGTATCCTCAATGGTATATATAACATCATGATAAGGAAATAAAGTTGGTAGATTAGTTTCCTATGTAGAAGTTATAGAAGGTTCAAAAGTTTCTAAATGTTTTTGGAGTTGAGGTTTGTTCAACTACCCAGGGGTATAAAAAAGTGGAGGATTAATGGGAGATACATGACCTTAAGGTTATAATTCAATATGATTTTATATATGAATGAAATTAACATCATGTTTTAAGGCATTTATTTTGGATAATGTCTATTGGTAGTATTATACATCCAAGTCTCATGATTAAGATTGACCCACAATATAATTGTCATCATAGGTGTGAGAAATAGTGCATGCATTTATCTCTAAGGGAAAATCATAAGTGGATGAACCTAAATTTATAAATGCTTGGGGTACACTACTAAATGATCTTAAAATAATATTGACACTCTATACTCATTACATCTAATGCCATATTATGTGTAAGAATCTTCATGTGAATAACATGGAGGAGGAATTTTAGTGATCTCATCTATGAGAGGGATGGTATGATCATGTGGAAGTAAAGAAGGAGGAAGCCACTCAAAAATTTAAGGAGGTAACTTAGTAGTGATACATGTGTTTTGTAAATCATTAGGTTCATCATCATCATAATTGATAAGAGTGACTTATAAATTTAGATTTAGGTTAACAAATTCAAGTAGAGGTGTATTATTAATGTGTGTAATGGTTGGAATCTTACATTGAGATTTGAGGTTGGGTAGTTGGATACTCCATGGATTAGGATCAAAATCATGTTTATAACATTTTTCAATATATGTGAATTTAATACATTAACTACCTGAGGATGTGACATCCCTCATATTATGTGTCCATGGGTGACCTAGGAGTATATTATAAGATAGTGGTAAAAAAAAGACCATGAGTTTGGTATGTATGATCTTTAGTCCAATAGTGAAAGGGGAGACAAATAAAAACAAGTGGATTTTTATTAATATTATCAAATCCTCAATATGGGAGATAATCTTGTTTAAGGTGATATTTGGTATACCCAAGTTATTGAATCAACCAAATAGAGGTGACATTAGTAAAAAACCCTTCATATACTAAGACTTTTTGAATAAGGGTGGTATTAATTGAAATTTTAATGAAAAGAGGTGGGTTGTTAGCTCTAAAAATAATTTCATCTTTAATCATATCTTATTCAAGAAATTATATGGAAGGTTTAGAAGAGGTACAAATAGTTTCAATAGTTTGTAATTCTTTCGATGAAGGGTCTTCAAGAGGTTGTTCCACCTCAAGGGATGGTGGTTGTTCAATGTCTTATAATCTTTTAATTAATATTTTTTTAGTGATATGGAGAAGTATGAACTAGATCCATGAGGGGTATTTTACAAGGCATTGAATTGAGCTCTTCTAAGAAATTCCAATGTTTTATATAATATGTTAAACCAACATAAGGATTGGGAGGTACAATGGTTTTTATAATAATAGAAGTAGTTTGAGATTATATTTGTGGGAGCATTTTTTCATTTATTTCAGAAGGCATGGTAGTGTTAGTTGTAGTGTCTTTGATAACTTGTTCATCAAGTAATGGTTTTTAGCTTAGGGATAATATCTTTATGGCTAGGTTTGTATCTATAATTATATTTAGATGCATTCACATATTCAGAATTGGTATAATATTGGTCATAATCAACATCAATTTAACATAAATATTCACTTACGTGTTGTGGGTTAGAATTAGAAAACATTTTCAAATGTTTAGATGATGAAGGTTTGGTAACTTGTTTCTTTTGAGAGGCTTTGACATAATATTGATGTCATATTTTAATCATAACATCATGGTTGAATGTATCTCCTAACATAAAAGAAACATCAAATTTAGAGAGCCCACAACATGTTTCCTGAGAATGACCCATATCAACATGAAACCAACAAAATATATTAGGATCATATGATGTAGGTGGACTATTAGTGTAAGTGAAAGGTTTAAAAGGAGATAATAATTTCCTCATTTGTTAAATTATTAATGGTGCATGAGAAATATGTGTGTTATCCACTTTAGATACTCCTATTTATATTCAAGGAGGATTTCTAGTGATAACATTAGTTGAGTTTTGGAGGGATCCCTTGGTGGTTTTCAGGTTGGGCTCAAATAATTTCATATGAAAGTATTGTCTTTTTGCTTGATCAGTTGCATATTTAGAGTTTGGGGAGAAAAAGTTTGAACCTTATATTGAAGGAAAGGTGTTAATGCAATTATAAATAGTTTTTAATAGTTGTCATTAGTCATGTTGGGATGGGATTTATGAACCAAATATTTCCATTTTTTATGAAATTATGAGATGATCTAGAAGGGGATTATTTAGCATTGATAAAATGGCTAAGATAATTTTTAGAAAGATCATTGTGTTGAAACTATTTTACTATAAGATTGACTAGATGCTTGATTTTCCATATGGAAGGGAGTTGATTATACCATTCTAATACATCTCCTATGAATGTTTTGACTAGAATTTTGTTATTAGAAAAGTTATATTTTTGAATCCAGTTTTTCAATGATTACAAAAGGATTTAAGAAAAGATGCAAGGTCTTTAGTCCCATTATATTTAATATTTAGATAGATAATTCCAATATTAGTATAAATAATGAAGGGATGTAAATGTTTATTTTACATATTTTGGAACATATTTTTTTAAATAAGGTGTTGGGGAATGATATTTCCCATGGCATATCTAGGAGGTGGAGGGATAAAATTTTGGTTATTAGGGGAAGGGTTTTTTGATGGAATATTATTAGGTTGAGGGTTATTGGTGTTTAAAATATTTCCTATATGGTTATTGGTTAATATTGTGCTAATTTCCCCTATAATGTAATAAGGTCGTCTTGGGAGAGAATTGTCTTGAGAAGTTTATAATGAATATGATCCATAAATGTCATTAGTTGGGGTAATTTGGAACATATTGCAATCCAAAGATGAAGGGTGAGATAATGTACACCAAGACTAAGTATCCTCCTTGGTAACAAAGGTAGGAAGGAAAGAATACCCCATGTATCATCTTAAAGGATTAAGTTTATCCAAATAAATTATAATAACAGATTTCATGATGCTTGGAATGAGGATATAAGAATGAAGATAATTGTGAAAAATGCATGCAATCAAAAATGCATCATGTATATAAATCAATCCTAACTTGGAGAAGATAGATCATACTCACACTTCCCATTGGGGATACATTAGTTAATCAGGAACACAACCAATATGTGGATACACTAGACCTAATTAGGGGATATCTTATCAAAATTAACAATATGAGGAAGGGTTAAAAAGCCTCCAATCAATCATAATCATGTAAAAATCCTAACTAAGTCCTATGTTTTCATATTCACTAAACTAATAACAAGTAAAGCAAAGAAAGTTAATCTAGTGCTCACCAAAGATTATGGCATAAAGTGGGGGTGATAAACACTAAAAGTAAACATGCATAGAAGACATATACTCACATCAATGTATATAAAATCCTAATGCATGGAAGATAAGTACAAATGAATTTTTATATACTATTACAAAAGAGGAACAAAGTTATGAATACTTACCTTTGAAGATGACCTATCGAGCCTCAATCTCTCCCTTTGCCAAGGTGCTTCACAAGAGGTTTTTATGGTATTTAAGGATGACAAGGATAAATTATCTATAGGATAAAAAAAAATATCAATGCATCTAAAATAATTATCCACAAGACAAGATATGTATCTCCAAAAAAAGTATGAAACCCTAAGCTTGCTCTTCAAGTAGAATGGTGAATAAGTAGATGTGTAATAGCTCTTACTTATTTTTTTCTTCTCTAAATAACTATGAAATGATATTTTATATATATATATATATATATATATATATATATGTATATTTAACCATAAGACCTTATAAAAAATTTAGCTAAAATGTTCTAACCAATTGACTTAGTATTGTTATGGACAAAAATTCATTAGGTCATGGGCTATATCAGCCAAGAGCTAACCTAGACCCTAAATGAATTTCACCCATAAGAGTACAAGGTCGACCCACTTTAAATAGTACTATAAATTTTTGAAAGAGGTTTTAGGATAGGATAAGGAGGATGAAAGGTGGTAAATTATTGACAAGTGTACAATAGAGAAAAATAAGCTTAGGGATATGATTTTTATGAGATAAGTGTGTCAATAATAGGTTGAAAAAGGGACAACAATCCTATGAAGCACCAATGGTCTACCCACCCATTTATTGATGCAACCCTTAGGGCATGAAATTAGAGAGATTGAGTCTTGATGGGTACCGATAAGATAAAAGGCATCAATAATTGATAAAATTTTGAAAATATTATGTGTATACATATGCCCCACTTAGAGCTCATCATGTGTCACATAATTACAACATGAGATGGTGCTTCAGGAATAAAACATGATGAAACATAATGGTGATTCTAATTAAAGTTCAATAATGAGAAAATAAGATAAATTAAAGGACAAAATTAAAAAACACATACCTTTACTTACCTTAATGTTGTAGATAAAGGAGACTACAACAGTAGTAAAGGCATTCAATGTGAAGAACATTAGGTAAACCTATAAGTATAAGGGTAAAAAAGAGTGAAAAATAAAATATTTTGGAATATAGGAATATAGTAGTGGAAAATATTCTCTATGATTTCATGATTTCAAAAATTAGTGAGTAAAAATAAAGATATGATCTAAATAAGGAATTTAGTGGTAAACATTTAAAAGGTAAAGAATTGTGAGTATTAAGTTTAAATAGGGTAAAAAGAAAGTCATTTTCTATTGTTTAACTTAAATGTAGAGGAAAAAAGAGATATAAGAGACCAAAAAAAATCAAATAGAGATAATTTGGTGAGGAGATGATAGCTAATATGAGAGGGATGCCTAGTGGCCATAACAAGTGCAACATAGGTAGGCAACTAAGAATTTCAAACTTGTTTTGAATATTTTATTGGAAATTAAGTGTTTTATTAAAATTTATAATTTAGACCAATTATAGAAACCAAAATTAACCATAGATAGTTGCTAAGGGTACCAGAAGCCAAAAGGGGAAATGGGTTGAAAAGAATTAAAATAATAACCACTAAAGGAATTTATTACAAGTAGGGGAAAGAGTCAAAAATTTGAACGAACTAGGTCGACCCAGTCGACCTAGTAGGTTAAAAATCCTAATTTTAGATTATTAACTTAGTAGGTGTGTGCCAACTTAGTTTGTTAAATTAGAGTGATGACTTAGTACCCCTATGATGACTTAGTATGTAAATCCACTCTATTGACTTAGCACTAAGGGCGAAATGAAAGGGTTGAATTAGCTAATTAAGTCCATAGGGTTGACCCATTACTATTTGATCAACTTAATAGGCGATGAAGTGGTTGGTATAGTATTAAAATGTAGGAATTTGGAATAAATAATATGTGTAAGGCCTAGGTTGACCGAGTAAGGATCAAAATAGATGAGTAGGCTAAGAATAGGTCAAATAGGTAAAAAATGGATAGATTAAGGAAAATTAAGGATTGCTTTTGTTAAAATTTAAAAATAATGTATTTAATTATAAGTGACATGGAGGTGTAATAAATATTTTGTTATTTGATGGTTGTAGGGGTGATGATAATTTTGGGAATTAGTGGACATAACATGGAAACAATAATTATTATAGTGATTGATAGTGGATGATCAAAATAGGTTATTCACACTAACCCTAGGAGATATCATGGTGATGTACCAAGTGATACTAAGCATAGATATAGTAGTCATGTTCCTAGGATCTAGGTTCAGTTCATGCATGATATGTATGGGATGTTGTTTAGAGGGTATAAGACCATATGAATGGTGATTTTATTGAGTGCTTGGATATATGAGAGGTTTTTGATGTAATGACCAGTTAGGTTGCCTCATGTGGTTGATGATCGATTACCTTGGGTGTAGAGATAGTGATAGGATCAGGAAGCATATGATGTGCCCCACATGCCAATGTTATAGATAGTCATGAAAGAAGTTATAATGTGGTATTAATATGGGTACATCACAATAGTATGGTTGAGTTGAAGGATAGTGGCACCAACATTGGTACAAACACATATTATAGGCCATTACATCTAGTGGGTAGAGTTACATCCAGTGGCATGAATACCAAGATAATTTAGACTCCCTCACCTAATGGCTCTAATAGTGGTTCCCATAATTTTGGCTAGACATGAGAGAGATCTAAGGGGGGAGGAGGAGTGGGACCACCAATTGTGAGACCAGATATTAGACCATGTCATGAGAGAATATGGACAGGTTAAGCATGATGGATAGTAGCTAGAGAGGGTATGGATGTGGATGTAGGAGTGATAAAGGTAACATAGATGTCACCATAATAGTTTTAGCGGTGATCACCTCAGTCACACCATCAATGGAGATGCTAATGATGATAAATACCATAGAGGGTGGTCATCCTAGATGACCCATTAGTTGACCTAGGATAAAATTGATCTATAGAGGCATCACTTAGGTGAGACTTGAGATGGGCATATGTGGTGACCCCAGGGTTTTTATTGGTTGGGAGGAATCCCATACATGAGGTAATCAGAGGATGAGTTGATGGAGAATCAATGCTCGATAGTTGTAGATATGGGGAGACAATGATAGGCAACATTCAAATAGATGATAAATGGTTATAATTTGCTTAAGTTTTTTGAGATAAATATAGATAAATAAATTTTGAGATATATATGTGATCTAATATCTATCTAGTTTAAATTTTTTAGATCCTATGGATAAAGAGGAGACCATATGGGGATCCCTGGTGAGTGGAGTACTCCATGAGATCCTAGATGGGGTGCTGATAGCATATGACCCTACCACATTGGATGATCCTATGGTACTATATACCCCATCTTAGATGAGCTAGTTCAGACTAGAAAGAGAGGTTACAAGGAGATTAAAAGTGTATGGGGATGAGTTACAACCACTACAAGGGTGTGATTAGGAGAGGCATAGGTATGGTAGGCCTTGGATTGGGAGATAACTACACATATGGCTATCATGAGTTAGTTAGGAAAGGTACCATACTATGTGGCCAACTTGTAGGGATAGGTGATAGATTTGAGATCTCAGAAAATCTATTTAAAATGTAATATTTAGATGGGATTATCTGAAGCATATATGGGCAGCATGGATAGGCCATGAGATAGACATGATAGAGCCCAACCTTTGAGCTCTAGCGATGTATTTTATTACTTTTTATCAAAATTATGTGTGTATATATATATATATATATATATATATATATAATTGGATGTTGATATTATGTGTTTGTATTATGGTTGTGTTGTGGATGCATAGGTATTTTTATTTCTAACACATGTATTTATATTTTTTATATGCTATAATAAATATATGTGTTATGGTTTCTTTTCTATAATTATGTAGGACACATTCATAGTTAAAAATAAATACGCAAAAAATTATTGGCTAAGTATAATCAATAAAAAACAAATATACTACACACTATTTCAAGTTGGGGAATGTGTAATTATAAGAAATGACTAAGTAAAAGAAACCAAACAATGGTACACAATAAGGCAAGAAATTTGTTTTTAAACCAAGATAAAGGTTGGCACCAAATTAAAATAAGTAAAATCATTCTAAATCACATTGGGAAGTATGACAAAAATGAAAAAATGAAAAATAAAATAAAAAAGGAAAGCACGTGAAAGATCAAATGGTATAAAAATAAATCAATTAAGTCAATTAATTATGATAAATCACATTGGGAAATATAAAATAAATTTTTTTGGAAAAATTGGTCTTAAATTTATCACACTAATTCAAGTTGGAAAGTATGAAAAATTCAAGAAATGGTTGGGTTCTTACATGTGATCAGAAAATAAGAAGATAAAAGTGAAGAAGTAAAAAATTAAGCATTAAAATATATTAAATCAAGATGGGGAACATGTTAATTACATGTAACTTTGTAATAAACCACATCTTATCTCATATTTAACACATGTAATTTTGTTGTGACTTGAATGATTGAAAAATTTTGTGAGGAAGGCTAGGTCTTATCTATGGTCTTACACTACAACTCACAAAGCTAAAACCAATGAGGTGGACATAATATGAAAATATGGTAAAAAAGGATGTTAGTAATGGAAATGTGAAGTTTTGGTAATTTGTGAGGAACACCATGTCATATCATGGTCTTACAATGAAACTCACAAATACAATCCCTAGGGGAGTGATTAGTGAACAAATAATTTTTTTAAGAGGAAATATTAGAATTTTATTGAGTGAAAAAGGGAATGTAAAAAAAAATAACTTAGGCATATTATGAGAAGACCTTAGAAGATTTGAGGCATGTTAAGGACATGAGAAGACACTAAGTGACTAGTGACCATTCAATATACAGAGGACCTATTCACTATAGACATAAAATTGTGTGGAAAAATAAGTGTGCTACTAAGAACAACTCATAAAAATAGTTTTGAAAAAGAAAATTAAAATGGACCTACCTTCCCATGATGTGTTACCCATTCTTTAGAACCCATTATAAAGTCATTAGTTTACTTCAAATATTGGGTACTTGTGTGAGAAAGTAGGTAGCACTAAAAGGTTTTTTATTCTCCTTTTCTAATCTACTGGCATACCACACCCTAATGGACCTCAACTCTATTGTGCAACCAATTTTGGAGTTTGATATTTTATTATCAAAAGGACATGTGCTTAGAATCATGTCTTTAATGTGATTTTAACTTTTGATAACTTTGAATGTTGCCTTTTGGATCATCACCTTTTATTAAATGATTTGTCTTTTGAATGTTTTTATGGATTTTATTATTCCTCATCCATACTGACTTGGAATGAATAATCATGAGAGATAGAGTGATATACACAAATGAGAATTAGGATTAGTTTAAAGGATTCTAGGTATCCAAAGACAAAACTAACTAGAATACTTAGGCTTGATGATGAACTATCATGCTATCTCAAGTCTCAACCATGTATATGCTTAGTTTGTGAAAGGTAATAATGGGGAAGAAAAGGATATCCAAAGTGGACTGGTAAAAGAAGATTATAATGAGATGAATTTTTTTATAACCGATCACTTGGTAAAAAAAGAATGACTAAAGAGAACAAGATTTGTATAACCAGGTCACAATAACAATTAACCATGTATATAGAGATAAGAGAGCAAATAATCATGAAAAAGAATAAGGTAATCATTAAAAAAAACTCAAGAATAAAAATAATTCAATGATAAATAAGAAATCCATAAGCAAACATAAATGACATCATAAGCAATATAAAGTGCTAAATCAAAGTCACCATGTAATATAGATAAGAATTTAACATAATGTCAAATGATATAACAAATAAATAAAGATAAATTTAGAGCACACATACAATCTAAATAAAAATTTAAGAAAACCATGTACGTGTTCATATGTAATGATATATTTTCCACACACATTATACAAAACATCTAATAAGTCTCTATGAAGCTGAATGTGAACTACAACTAATGTCTCATCTATCTTCAATGAAAAATAGGAAAATACTTCACATCAAATCTCTTCGACATAAAAAGTAGGAATGCTTTAATGATCATGCTGATGAGGTATATCTAGCAAGGGATGCTCAGGATAATACATGGGAATAAACTTTATAGGAGATGAAGGAATCAATGGTGGGGAAGGGTCCATATATGGACTCATAGGTGAAGAATAATACATAGGAGAGGGAAGGTCCATGGGCGAGGGATTCAAGGGTAGAGGAATAAGAGGTGATGAAGGGACCATAAGAAAAGAAGGAACCATAGGAGGTGAAACCATGGGGGAAAAAGGGAGCCTTCTTTTAGGAATGACCTTTGGGAGGAATGGTATAAGGTATAATAATTGGTAAAAGGTGATCTTTAAGACACTATTAAAAGATACGACAATGATCAGTGTCATGGGTGCTATATTGGTGATAAAGATAATACACCTATCCATACTTAGGAATATACTCAGGTAGTACCTTTGAGGGAGGTATGGCATTGTCTAAAGATTGAGAAGTAGTAGGATGCAAAGTGTTTTTATATTGTCCCAAATTGTGATAATGGGTAGATGAATGATTATTTATGTTATGGAAGTAATAGATATGCTTGTGATTAGTCTTAGATTGTGTACATAGGAATAGGTGTAATATAAGTGGAAGGAACTTGGTAAGGGTAGTCATATTATTTAGTCGATAAAGGATCCAACAACAAAAAAGGAAGCAAACCATCACCAAGATAAGGTGGTGTTGGTGGAGAGATAATACAAGGCTTGATATCAAGAGCAATAGGATCAAAGGCAAGAATAGACTCAACTAAAGTGAGTGTAGGAATGGGATCTAAATTGGGCTCTATTAAGGGAGGGTCATGATCTATATAAGGCTAAAGGAGATTTACATGCATCTCAGGGATAAGCAAGATATAAGGGTCATGGTACCTATCAAAGAGATAGGTCCCAATCATAACATGATCCATAAACATACCCTTATGATCTTTTGAAAAAATTAGAGGTGTTTGTACCATCTCTACCCTATGATAAAGAGGAAAAATACTAAAATTAAGAATTAAATATGATGAATCATGAGAAGATATACTAAAATACTGAAGCAAAGAGGAATAATAATGGATAATCTTAGAATCATATGATTTAACTAGGCCTCCTAAGAATGGATCATCTAAGGTATAACCATCAACATAATCAGACATATGAAGATTGATGGTATAGGTAGGGATGACATTATCATCCAATGAGGTGTGATGAATAAAATGCTGATTTTTAGTTAAAATAATGGGGATGCCATCACACGGTAGTTTTTAAGAATGAGGTTACAAAAAATTTGGAAGCTAAGAGATGAGATGAGGTGAGAGATCATAACTTTTAATCCTAAGATTGATCTCATCAGGCTCATTATCATCAAAATCTAGGAGGTTTGGGGGAATATTCCTATTGAGTTTAGGATGACCATGGTAACCTCAAGTGGAATTAATGAGAAATTTAAATCATTAAGATTCACAAAATGGAACACTTATTAAGGGGTCAATGGTAGGAATCTTGAATATACCCTAATCTTGGAATTATTCAAAATTATAAGGATTAGTATCACCTTGAATCCTATAGATGGTTCCATTATGAGAAAAATTGATGGACTAGAAATTTGAAAAAGTAACAAATTTCATAAGAGGAGTCTATGGCCTACCAATTAAAATGTTGTGAGATAAAGGAAAGTTAAATATCATCACCTTTATGTAAATAGTGATAGGTGGGATGGTAATGGGGAGCCACACACAACTTAAAGGAGGCATTTTCCTTTGATCATATGCTTGACATGTGTTGCATGTGGACTTGAGATTGCATTCAAAATATCTAAGGGTTTTGATAAATTGAGAGAGGCGACACATGTACTAGAACCCTCATCAATTAATGCATGCTTGACTTGGATATCACCAATTTGGGTGCTAATGAAAAGAGGAGAATCATCCACATGAATTAGAATCTAATCAGAAATCATGGAAGCAATGGGGAATTTGAGGGAAATATAAGTGCCCATTTTTTCATCAACATGTATGGACATATATTTTCATTATTTCAATAATCTATCTTTAGATCTAGATAAGGTTAATTTTTATCCTACTACGAGAGAATAAGGGATGTTCATTTTAAATAAAATTTACATAAGATGGTTATGATGACATGGATATGTCCTCATAATCTTGAGAAATGGGATTTGGAATGGGATATTAGTTAGTTCCATGATAGGATCCCACTCATCATAACCCATAAGAATATTTGTAAAAAGAGGTGCATATTGTTGAAGTAGGTCCTCAGAGGGAGGAGTAAAAGTACATTGGAAATTATGTTGATAAGAGGTAGAAGGTTTAATAAGAGGGAAAGGTTGTAAATTATGTTGGGAAGATGGAGAAGTTGATGCAATTAGGGTTTAAGAATTATTATAAGTGTTGATAGAATCTTGAGTATCATTGGTGTTAGGTAAAGAAGATGGAGGGATGGTAGAAATAGAATGAGAAGTGTTATATTATGGAGGATTTGGAATTGGTTCATCAAAATTTATAAGGTCTTCTTGCCTGAAATAATTTAATTTATTTAGATAATAATATTGGATAACATGAAATGCGAGAGACAATGGAGGTTTGTAGATAGGTTGATGATCAATGAAAGCAAGCACACTTCGCATATTAGCCATATTAATCACACTATATTTAGGATTTGGTTCAATAGGACTTTATACATTATCTATAGAAGGGGTGGGATTATCTTGATTATCTTGGTGATTTGGAATAGGATCTTTATATATAGCCAAATAAGCATTAGCTTGATTCAAAGCTTGAGATTTAGTATGTGTTTCATGGGATTTGAAATAAATGTCATAGTATTATTATTGTTTTTGAATTATATAATAATGATAAAAATTAGGAACATGATGAAAATCCATATCCAAATTATGAATTTTCCAATGGGTCTCATGATAATGATCATAACTAGTATGAAACTGAAAAAATATATTAGGATCATACCAAGATTTCATAGGATGAATGGGATCAAGTTCTGATGGGAGAGGCCTTGATATAAATTTTATTAATTTTATTGAGGATAAATGTTTTTGAATATTTATGTTATTAGTTGAAGAGAATTGAGTATTGGTGAATAGGTTGGAAGAGGGAGCTAGTTCTGAAGATTAGTTAGGCACAATAGCTTAAATAGTGTGAATAGTATCATAAGAGTCCATGAAACCATCATTGGTATCATGAAGAATCTTGTTATTGAATTAAAAATAAGGATCCATAGAAGGTTTGGGTGGCTTAAATTGATGCATAAAGAAATCTTGATGTTTAGCTTGGTCAATGGACTCCTCCAAAGTATATGGAGAGAGAGTTCAGACCTGATATTGTAACTTGGAAAAAAGAGTATTGGTAAAGATATGGAAAAGGTTATAATTCACCATATTATGTTGAAATTTATTAGAAAATGTTTTCCATCATTTAATGAAAGCATGTGTAATTTTAATTTCAAGTTGCTTACAATTGATAAAATGGGCCAAGGTATTCTCAGGAAGATCAATAGTTTGGAACTATTGGACTAGAGCATTTGATAAATATTCCAGACTAGTAATTATTGTCACTTGGATTTGTAACCTTTGAGGAGATGAAAAGGTTTTACTCATAAAATTGGCACAATGGAATCACTTCTAGGCTTGTGGACAGCCTAAGGAATGAAGTGAATCTCTAGATAGGGCTAGCTCCCTTGATGTACCACTTGACTACAATAACTAATAACTCTTGGGGTGGAAAGGGATAAAGATAAATAAAACAAAACCTAAACTATGGAGGTGATACACCAAATCCATTTTATTAATTCCAACCAATTTGCATTCCATAATTGAGACCAAGAAACCAACTAAACCATACACTTTCCCAAATCTATGTCTTCTTGCATCAATATTACATTATAGGACCATAGATGATATGAAAGGATATAAGGAATATAAAAAAGGTATTGAATGACTATAATTAAAATAATACTCACTTAAACCATGAACATATCCTGGAAGACTTCACATGCCATACAAGAAGAGGTTGTAAATACATGAAAGAATGAAGTACAATGCTAAGGAATCCATAGTATTCACTAAGAAAATTCAACATCAAAGTAGATCACAATATGAAAATTAATGAGAGAGGTAAAAACTTAGTAATTTTATTTATCAAAATTTTTAAAATAGGTAGGGCTTTTCCATACTTAGGTGGACCATGCCATACAATGCCAAAATGACCAACTCTTATAGAGTTTGAGAGAGAGAGAGAGAGAGAGAGAGAGAGAGAGAGAGAGAGAGAGAGACTTATAAAGATAATAATTTAATTTATAAATGCATGGAAATATGATATGGTTTGAACCATTCAAGTTTAATATAAAAAAGTGTCAATCTAAGTCATCAAAGTTAGGCAAAATGGTAGAAAACTCCTCCTTTTCTATAGAAAAACTTCCCTCATGATTGGAGCTATTTAAGTGACTTTTAACTGATATATGGAAGGATAAATTATTTTAATTGAAGGAGAGGATATAATAAATTCCCCTCCATGCATTATTTCCATGCATAGTATTATAGAATCACTTGGTAGAGAACTATCATCATCTGTTATCCTAAAAACTACCCTTCCATGTACCCTGCACAATTGGCCTCAAAATTGGCATTATTTGTCTATGAAAATACATGGGAGGAAGTGTATGAAAATTTTAAATACTTTATATGTTCTTGGAAGAATTAGGATCATCTTAAAATGATGTTCACTTGAAGTTTTCAAACTTCTCCCTAGCTTGCTCAATGGCCCAGTTTTTATTGGTTGAAAGTAAGAACCTAATTGGGGAACTTATAAGTTTATTAATGAAATTAAATGAATATTTTGAGTTATATTAAGTTTATATATTTTACCCAAACTTTATTTCATCTCCTAATTCATCTTGTAGCCTACACAACACACAAAATAGTGTGTAAAAGCATGTTTTTGCTGCTATCTATATAATTTCATACATATAGATGGCATGGGAAGGAGATTAGGTGAGTAATATTCAAATTAAAATAGGTTTAATTATCAAAATATTTCCTTATATTATCTTTAAAACTCAGTTTATCAAGACTGGTCATGGCTGAGGGTTTAGCAGGGATTTAGGCCCATTTTTGGTCTTAACGATTGTTCATAAAGCTATGACGTCCAACTTGAGAAAAATTTCAAAAAATATGGATTATAATACCCCTGATAACATCTGATAACTCTTTTGTCTCCCATGTAAGGCCTCATGAAAGGTGTTAGCGCTTTAAGTTACCCATTCAAGTTTGTTTTCAACATTTTTCATAAGTCTGAGTTGGTTTTGGATCAAAAATGGTTTCTCATTGACTTGATTTGCATTATTAAATTAAAAAAACTTATATAGTGACCTCATGAACAAATTTTCATAGGTTTTAATGCATATTTCATGGTGGAAATGAAAAATACTCCCCATTTGGGCCATAGGCATAACCTTGCTTCATGAGTTTGACTACAACCTTAGTGAATGAGACCCTCTTACTTGATTTTCCTAAAATAATATATATATATATATATATATATATATATATATATATATATATATATATATATATATCCCATATAAAATATCCAACATGGTGGAAATCATAATTTATGCTAGGAAATGAAGTGGTTCTTATTTTAGTCTCTAGGCTTCTACTTTACCTATAGGCTTTACTGCTCTTTATGGTGTTTGGAGTTTTTTATTGACACCTATCTCCCTATGAGGTATAATTTATTTTTTATTAGGTTTCCTTGAACTTTATACATAATTATTTCATGTTCCAATATCTCCCTGACTCCTCCTTCATCCTTAAACCTCTAAAATGTAGGATTTATACAAAGGGCAAGTACCCCTATCTGAGACAAAAGAGGGGCCACATCCCCTATTCATATCACAAAAATAAATATTGTATAGGTTTATACAGGTCAAAATTATTATATACACACAAAATTATCCTCTAAATCCATCATTTGACCCTCAAAATCCTCAAATTCCTTAAGCAGACTTTTTGGAATGCAACTATGTAGGGTTTGTCTCCATGGACTGATCCTTGCTTTCTTGGGATTATTTATTATTTAAAAATTAACTATGATATTTATATGATTTTATATTTTCCATGGTGAAGATTTTTTAGGTTTTATATTTAATTCAAAAACTCATATACTCTTTCAATGCACCTTGAACTCTTGGACAGAGTCTTTGTGAATGTTGACTAGGACACCCTTAAGACCCTACCTGTAGGTCTAATTTGAGATATATTATATGTGTGTGGACATCATTTTCATTTTATTATGACATGATACTCTCTTCATTTTTTTCTTTCACTTATAAACAATCAATCCAACATCAACTCTATGCTTAGGTTCTTGGTTAAGGACACACTTGCCTTGACTGTAATAGTCTTTGTTTTGACCCCTACAGGTGTTTTTAGGTGGTAATGGGTATAAATTAGGTTTTAAATGATGTTTTAAAACCTTATTTAGGCCTTAAAATCCATTATTAATTTAAATTTCTACCTTTTCAACTTAAAAGTCCTTAGAACCTCTTCAAAATCCATTATTTCATTCTACTGACTATCTTAGTTTGTACAAGCATGTAGGTGTTCTTAGGTGCTTGATGATGATATTAAAAATATTAATTTAACCTTATAAATTGACACATTATTTTTCATTTATGTTTTATTCCATTCCGCTTAAACATCTTCATAACTTCATTAAGTCTATTGTTTGCTCCTACCTAGCTGAAGGTGAGTGCTTTATGTACAAGGGACACCTGGGGGTACTTGTAAAACTTTGAAAATAATATATAAATATAAATTTATTGATATACATTCCATTTTTATAATATTTTATCCGACTTAATCCCACCCAACATGAGTGAATGCATTGTTAGCCAATAAATGTGTCAAAAGACATCTCATCTTTGCAAAATTGTAGACACCACTACAAATTTTCAATGTGTTTTATCATAAATTTGAGCCATTAAATGGTCACCTTATAATTATATTATATAATTTAAAATTTTTAAGGTATTTTAATGTGATATATGATTCATGATCACTAAATTTTAGGACTTAATACTCTTTGGAGGTGTACCTTTTGGGACCTACCAAAACCTCTAGGGCCTCTGTTTGGTCATTTTGGGACAAGGTCTAAAAACACCTTCCTTGGTTTTCACTTATGATCCAACATCATCATTTATTAATTAAAATGGAATTGTTTGTATACCTTTATCAAGTGTTATCATAACCTTAAAATTATGTTAAGATCACTTCACACTCTTCTTTTAGGCATTCAAGGATTTTGTCTAACCACCTGTAGGTGAGAATTAAACATATCACAATAGGCTATAGGTGCATACCATGAATATTGAACTTGTTTATTAGATTATATACTATAATAAAACACTATAAAACACTTAAAATCCGTCATTAAAGAAGTTAAATATTATGTCAAGCTTTTACAGTCAAGGATGACATCATCTATGACCTCTATAGGTGACAATTAGTTATATATGAACAACAAGTGTCAAATGGAGAAGCAAGATGAACAAAAAGGCCTCATGGGAATTTTAGGATTATTTTAAACCATAAAAACTTGATGGAATCATGGAAACCTTGAAATAAAACTTTGAATCATTAGATTTAACATGAATATCTCCTACAGAGATATGGGGCAAAGCAGACAGGGTTCCTTATGACTATCTAGCATGTCGCATGGCTTGAAATTATGAGAATAAAGTGTAATTGGATGAAATGTGAAACAAAAATAGTTAATTATGCCTTTAAAATAATTATCTGAATCTAAAATAACCCTATGGAAATGATGACAAAGTATGAAAACCCTTGAAAAGGTGAAAACTACCCATTTGCATCCAAAGTGCCCCTCCTTAAAAAACTAAGATGATTAGCACATATAAACCACTTTAAAAATGAAAAAAATATATATTAATAATTATAAGAGGAGGTAAATAATATTTTAAATTAATTTTATCAACCAGTTTGTATGGATTGTCTCAAATAAGACCCAAAATTGCAAGGTGCATAGATGAGTAGGTAGTTTTACATAGTCCACTTTGAATGGATGGTTCATGAAGCAAAGATAAAAAATATTTAAAATTATTATATGGATTTTAAGGTCTTGGATTGTGAAATATTCCCCCAATATAATTATAATTGAAACCCATTGTGTTGGTTTCACCAAGCAAGAACATGTATGTCACTTCAGTCTGCCAAAAAGAGCAAGAAGGGAGTTGAAAATTTTTGACTTCAAGTTTGCATTTAAAAATAAACCAAAATGTGGAAATTATATTTATGAATATGGAGAGACATTTCATGGCATCATAACATGTGGCATGCTTCCCAAGGAGTCATACACATGTCATTTTCTTCCTCTTCTTTAGGAAAATTGACTTTATTTTGATTGAACCTATAAATTAAATTATTGTTAGTTACTCAAGACTCATAATGACACATTTTTAATGAAATAAAATTTTTAAACTTTAATGTTTCATAATAAACTCATACAAATCATTAAATTCACCCTTTAGACCCTTGAAATGACCCCAAATGACATTGTAGACTAATTAAATGATTGAACAAGGTTAATATAACATTGAGAGACATTAAATGACCTATAAAAAACCTTGTGAAAATATATTATACCCACTTATAATACTAAAAATGATATTTTTTACTAGGGGCACTCTATTTTGATTGAAAGGTTAAAATTGGTCAACACATTAGTGACTCATAAGGGTAGTATGCCTGCTATACTAACTAGACTAGTAGCCTTATCATCCCATTGGGATTATGGATTCATTTAAAGACTGATACAAACAAGATACCTTGACCATTGATCAAGATAACTAGTGAATGCCTCAACCACACAAAGGAAAAGGACACACATAACAAAGAAAACAAACATACACAAGACACACATGTGCTCAAGGAACTTAAGAGAGTAAACAGGCAACTAATATATACATCTAACCATATACACACCTCCCCCTATATCAAAATGGAAGATTGAGATTATTCTTATCTCATGTCATGAATATTGGATGATTCAAGAACCCTTTTGTCTCTTGACATTGCTACCTCCATGGCTCTCATAAAGTTTGCCAACCTCATTGACATGATGCTCATTAAGAACCAAGCAAATCCAAACAATCTGACCAAGGAAATGAAATCTTCTTATACATGATCACTTATTTCATGTTGTTGTCCATTCAGTTTCTCATGATCAACTTCCATCCTCTTTATATGCATGATTTCAAAAGTATTGATTCCATGTTCCTTAGAATCTTTAGGATAATATTATATTTATTAATCCTTCAAGATCTGATGAGTTCCTTATAAAGGGTGATAACCCCTCTTGATGAATTCAAATATATCATTCTCAAATTCACAAACCTCTTGAAAGGATAAATTTGAAATATTGTTTCTCTTTTGCATACTTACTTGAGTCCCAATGCTACCTTCTTCATCCTTGATCAACTCATGGTCTCTTTGGAAAGGAGTATTACCTACTCTAATGACTTCAAACAAGCCATCTAGAGACTACTTATGAACTTGTCCATGTTCATCTATAGTGTATTGCTAAGTGATGAAGGAGTTAATGATCATTTCTTCTTCCTTCAAAAAAAGGAAACTTCTTTCTTCAAAAACTTGTGAATTGTCTTTTTGTTCACCAAGGGGAGTGCCTATGGTGATCTCCTCCTCATAAAAACTCATGAAGTATTCTTTATCAGCCATGAATTGAGGATGCTCTTTTCCATTTGCCTCTCTAAATATAGGCTCTTCAACATAAGAAAAGCATTCTTCGTCAACCAAACAAAGAGATTCAATACAAGGACTTACCTTCTCCTAACCACTTAAGACCTCTTGAGGGCTATTAAGTTCTGTCTCATCTAGTACAATCTAATTTTCCTTTTCAAAAACCTCAAGATATTTAACCTCTTCCATGGTGATTCCAAGACTATGCATCTAAAAATTATGTGATCTAGCCTAATGAGGCTACCAAAGAGGTATGTTTTCCTCAAGTAAGAGATCTCTTTCCCTATTAATTAGTTGATCCTATTTTTGTTTCAACAACATAGGTACATCAAGGTAAAGGTTAATAGGATGAGGTCAAGATGAACTAGCTGGAGGAGGTGGAAAATAGAGCTCAAGGTCATATGGAGAATGCAAGGTAAGAGGCTCTTTTGGAAGCTCATGAGAAAAAAGAGGTGTACCTTGAGCCAAAATCACTATATTCTCTTCCTTCCACTTGACCAATATTTTATTAACATCAAAATTATCTTGAGGACTCTCTTGATTAAGGGTAGATGGGGTGTGTTTAGGCATATGATCTTCTTTTGGGGTCTAAACCTTCCTTCTCACCTTGACTAAAAAACATAATTATTGCCTCTAATTATTGAATTTGCTTGGCTAGGTTCTCTCAGAAAAACCTCTCTTGAAAGTGATAGGAATCATCATGGGAAAAAGGATTACATGAAAGTTTCCATGGAATAAAGGGAGTTTCTTGAGGAAGTGTGAGAGGGACTTGAGAAGGACTAGCTTCATTTTCTACTTCAAACTCTTTGACAATGCTCTTATCTTCTTCCTTGCCCCATGACTTTACTATCTCACTCCAGCTCATGATATTATGATTGGAAATCTCTTCTTGAGGAAGGATAGGAGATATTTTTATATGATCAAGATTCTATTTAATTTCATATTCTTTGACAAGTATTTAAACCTCTTTCTTTCCCCATGACTCAACTACCTTACTCTAACTCATGATGCTAGGATTAGAGGTCTCCTTTTGGGGTGATGGGAATGCAATGTGAGAGGGAAATGAGGGTTTGGAATCCACTTACTTAAATGTAACTATGGACTATTTAATATGCAAATTTTCCAAATGAATCTTCCTATTAAGATTGGCTTTAAACCCAAGGTCTTTCTTCTCAACTCTCTCCTCCAATTGATTAGGAAAAGGAGGATTTTGATAGGCTTGATTTGGCTCATGAGTAGGGTTTATGTATGGTTAATGTGGAACTTGGGGAATTGGATACAAATTTTTATATGACTAGGGAGGTTTCCTTTCATGAACTTCTAACCTATCATCTAAGGAAGAGACTAAACCACTCACGTCAAGAATCTCACTTGTGAGCCTCTGCCAATTGGCTCTCTCAATAGGTGCCCTCTCTTTTTTGACTAAATATAATGAATTTCTCACTTGATGGATGGAAATATTAGGAATATTTTGACCATATCCCCTTCTAGTATCAATATCTAACATATATCTTTCATACCCAAAAAGTGCTTGTTTGAAGTTGAAAATGGGTTGATTGGAGAAAGGATTAGGTTGACTAGGAGAGGTAAAACATTGAGAAGGGTGGTTATAAGACTAATAAAACTCATGAAAAAGTTGAAAATGGTCATATTGGGACTGATGAAGGTCATATTAAGGTTGATAGAGATCATGGTGAGGTTGACCAAGGACTTATTAATATTGGTATGGGATGGGAAAAGATGGATATGTCTCACCAACTTGTAGAGGGAAAAATTCATAACCATAGGCAGCCATGAAACTTCATTTCAAGTAAGAACATAAAGAAACACATTACCAAAGTTATTTAAAGGATCACTTGGGATTATTAACTAGCTGATATGTCTTCGGAGTTGCCATTGGTGTTTCATATATGCCTTTTAAAGGATGATTATTTAGAGACAACACCAAAAATTTCTTAATATCTTGGAAAAAGAGTCCCATTGGGCATGCTAAAAACTATTGTCACTTGTATTTTCACCCTTTGAGGAGATTCCAAGGCTTTCCTCATCCAAGTGGAACAATGGAATCACTTCTAGGCTTATGGGTAGCCTAAGGAATGAAGTGATTCTCTAGATAGGGCTAGCTCCCTTGATGTACCACTTAACTACAATAACTTCTAACTCTTAGGGTGAAAAGGGATAAAGATAATTGAAAGCAAACCTAAACTATGGAGGTGATACACTATATTATTTTGATGACTTTAAACTAATTACATTCCACGCTTGAGACCAATAAACCAACTAAAACACACACTTTCCTAGATCTATGTCTTCTTGCATCAATATTACATTATGGGTTCATAAATGATATGCAAGGCTATGAAGACTAGAAAAAAGGTCTTGAATGACTCTAATGAAAATAATACTCAAATAATGAACATCTCTTGGAACACTTCACATGACCTATGATAAGAGGCTATAAATAGGTGAAAGAATGAAGTATAATGCTAAGGAATCCATAGTCATCACTAAGTAAATTCAACATTCAGGTAGAGAAAACTATGAATAGTCATGAGAGAGGTAAACAATTAGTCATTTTATTGATCAAAAGATGCTCCACCTAAGTATGGTGAAGCCCTACTTAATTTTACACCTTTTGATCAATAAAATGACTAAGTCTTTACCTCTTCCATGATTTTTCATAGTGTTCTCTACTTGAATGTTGAATTTGTTTAGTGATGACTATGGATTCCTTAGCATTGTAATTCATTATGTCACCTATTTACAACCTCTTCTTGTAGGTCATGTGAAGTGTTCTAGGAGATCTTCATGGTTTAAATGAGTAGTCTTTTAATTAGAGTCATTCAAGACCTTTTGTTTAGTCCTCCTATCATTGGATATAATATATGACCCCATAATGTAATATTGATGAAAGAAGACATAGATTTTGTAAATTATATGTTTTAGTTGGTTTCTTGGTCTCAAGTGTGGAATGTAATTGGTTGGAAGTCATCAAACTGATCTGGTGTATCACCTCCAAATTTTAGGTTTGATTTCAATTATCTTTATCCTTTTCCACCCCAAGAGTTAGTAGTTATTGTAGTCAAGTTGTACATCAAGGGAACTATCCATATACAGAGATTCATTTCATTCTTTATCCTACACACAAGCCTAGAAGTGATTCCATTTTACCACTTGGGTGAGGAGAGCCTTGGCATCTTCTCAAAAGGTGCAAATCAAAGTGAAAACAATAATAGATTGAGTTTTAAGTTGACTTTACCAATCTAAAGCATCACCCATGAGAGTTTTGGTTAATAGCTTGGTATCATCAAAGGTATTTAATTTGACCTAGTCTTTATATAAAATTTTGAATGATTTTAGATGAAGAGTAGTATCAATTGACCCATTGTAATAAATGATAGGGTTATACCTATTATATCACTATTAATAATTTGATATGTAAGAGGTTCATTTTGAAGATGCTATATTATTTTATTGACAAGAGGAGGTTGAGGGATAATATTATCATGGGAATCCTGAATAGGAGGTGGTGGAACAATTTGATTATGTATTCCCCATTGCATCTTGTGATGTTGGGTTTGAATATGGATAAGGCGGTTTTGAATTTTCATCATCTAATTTATATTGTTATCCTAAAAATAATTCATTTGATTAAGGGTTTGTAATAGGAGTTGATGGGTTTGAGTTACATTTTTGGCATTATTTGAAGAATTAGAATTGGAAGTAGTGGCTTGGGTACCACTATGGGTGTTATTAGGAGCTTGAGAAGAGTTATTAGAATGTGAGGCACTAGTGGCATAATTTTATTGCATGGAAAAATATGGGATAGTAAAGGGATGAGAAGAGGAAGCACTACATGAATGATTACCATGGGTATAAAATAATGCATTAGTGGAATAATTGAGAAGAGTGGGTTTTGGAAGAGGCCTACTAGATGTAGAACCTACCATGTTAGAAGAGATACTAGGCATGGAGGTTGAAGAAGTCAAATAAGAATAAGTCATGGTATAAGAAGGGGTTAAAATAGAGAGAAGATGCTTAGAAAAAAAGAAGATAGTATCCATAAATCCATGTGAAAATGTGGGAGAAGGTGAATGAGGAGCTCTGATTTAACCATTAATCATGACATGGTAAATGGTAGAAGGATCCTTTCCTCAATGTTGAGAGAATTTAGAGATAAAGAAGAGCATTTGAGGTGTATAATCTAATTATATTTGATGTTTAAGTATGAAGATAGGATTATGAAATAAAGAGGAATGAGGGGTCCCATAGTTTATAGTGGCTATATGAACATTACTTTCATCTAGGAGAGGAGACACAATTTGCTTATGGGATACTTTATGAGGGTTGGTAAGACTCATCATATCCATTGAATTTAACTTGATGTTAGATTCAAATAGGAAGTTCATGATGAGGGAGAGTAATTAGGAAAGGTACAGGTGATGAAAAATCAATAAAAAACAATGAATATATAAGAGTATAGAGTCAATGCAATCAACCTCATACTGAAAACAAGGTCTAAACATTAAGAAAACAAGGATACATAGTCGACATAGTCAACCTAGTATTGTAACCTGGGATAACAAATAGTCATATAAGGATACAGAGTCAATAGGGTCAAATTAGTAATGTATCTTAGGAGATAGAAATGAATGTTGGGTCAACTAGGTTGACTCAATACTATAAATAGGGAAAAAAATAGTCTATAAGAGACTATGTCAAACAAAATGATAGTGTAATGAAATAGGAAATTTTTTACAAGTACTTTTGAAATAAAGAAATGAAAGGAAACACACAATAAATTGGGTCAATGAAGATAATCCAATTGAGTCACACAGTACAAAACCTTGCACCAATGCTGACCAATGCAAGTTTTTGAAATACAACATATAATTGAGAAAAGAGAAAGAAATCAAATTGGAAAGTAAATCCTAGGTAAGTGGTCATGCTTAATGTTTTTAGATTATTAGAATATTATTTTAAGTGTGCAAAGGAAGTTGGTTGAAGGTAAGGCTATAGAAATAAATCTATGGATGGTTTCAAGATTTTTAGGCTGAAAGGAATCTATGTTCGTAATGGTAGTGGCTTGGTAGTGTGGCCTACTCCCTCACTTCATAATCCTATAGTGATACTGGTGTCATATTCTTAGCCAATATATTCCATTAACCACATGTTTATATCTAGCTATAAAACCAAGTCAGCTTCCCCCTTGGTGTTGAAATCCAAGTAGGTAGGCCTTGGATAGATAAATGTTTAAATGTGTTTGAAATTATTTGATTTGGTAGTGTGTGTAAAAAAGAGAAAAATAGTGTAACTAAATAGTATATTTAAAAACGACCTAATTAATCTAGGTGATCTATTCTAAGCATACACCCAACTAAAAGTGAAAGTGTGAAGTAATTACTAGCATATAAACTTTAATTCCAACTTTGAAACATAGTACAATATTAGTTTAGATGACAAGGTATGCAAACATTAAAATATAGATTTAACAATGTTGCTACTTTACTATTGAATTAGGGTTCTATTAAGAACTATGTTGGTAGTGTCGACCTAGTTTTACAAATAGAAGAGAAAATATTGAACTAGGTCGACGAGGTTGACCTAGTTTATTTATAAGGGTAGTTTTAAAGATTGAAAATTATGAAAAATAAAAATTTGAAGAGTGACTAAAATTATAGAGGAAGAGAGAAAGGAATCGTATTGGGTTGGAATATGCAGAGGGATGTGAGATTATTGTTAAAGTGCCTTGATTTTTACTTGTAAATTATACCAACTATATCAAATGGGTCAACCTAATTTTTTAGTTTCATATTTGTTAAATCTTATAAAGATGACCATACTATCTTGGTTAACTTATAATGTTTTCTAGAAGCTATCAAGAATACTATACCAACCTGGTTAACCTATTATGTTTTGAGAAGTCTATAAAGATGACTATATCAGCCTGGTTAACCTAGTATGTTTTCTAGAAGTCTATAAATGTACTATGTTGACCTATTCAACCAAGTAGCCTATTTAGAAGTGAAAACCTGTACTATTTCAACCTATTTCTATATCTGATGAAGACCTACGCAAATAGAACAAAGTCACTTTGATGCGATTGTATGTTAAACCTACGTATAGAAGTTATAAACTATACTGGCCTTGTTGAATTATTATCACAAATATAGAAAAAATAATAAATAAAATGATAAAATATTGTAAAACATGAAATAAAACCTACAAGGGTTAGATATACATCAATTTTACCAAAATGTATGTAATCAAAAATGCATCATGTCTATAAATTAATCCTAAATCAAAGAAGATAGATCATAATTGCACTTTCGATTGGGGATACATTAGATAATTAGGAAAATAACTAATATGTGGATCCATGAGACCTAATGAGGGGATCTCTTATCATAATAAATAGTACTAGGGATGGTTCTAAAGCCTCTAGTCAAGCATAATCATGTAATAAACCTAAATAATCCTTATGTTTTCATATTCACTAAACTAATAACAAGTAAAGAAAAGGAATATAACATAATGTTCAAAAAATCTTATGACACAAAGTAGGGGTAATAAATAATAAAAATAAACTTGCATAGAAGACACATACTCACATCAATGTATACAAAATCCTAACGTATGGAAGAAAAGTACAATTTCATACCTATTTACTCTTACAAAGGAGGAACAAAGTTAAGAATACATACCTTTGAAGATGAACCCATTGAGCCTCAATCTCTCCCTTAGCCAAGGTGATTTTCAAGTGGTTGTTATAGTATGTAAGGATGACAAGGATAAACTATATCTAGGCTACATAACCTATCAATGCATCCAAAAGACTTATCCATAAGACAAGATCCATATCTCCAAAGAAAGTATGAAACCTTAAGATTTTTAATCAAGTATATTGGTGGAAAATAAGATGTGAAATAGATCTTACTTTTTATTATCTTATATAACTAATGGTGAAATTATCTTTTATATAATTTCAAATTTAACCCTAAGCCCTTCAAAAAAAATTGGTTGATGGGGTTGACCTAGTCAACCTAGTATTGTTATGGACAAAATCTCACTAGGTTATGGGCTAGATCAATCAAAATCCAACCTATAACCTAAATGGATTTCAATCATAAGAGTATAGGATTGAGTTAGTTGACCTAGTGGTATAAACTATTAAAAGGGGTTTTAAGCTATGGAAAGGGGGTTGAAAGGTGGGAAATGACTAAAGAGTGTAAAATAGAGAATAAAAAGTTTAAGGATATGGTTTCTAGGAGACAAGTGTGTAGATAACATGTGACAAAAGGATAATAATCCTATGAATCACTAATATTATACCCATCCTTTTCCTGGTGTACCCCTTAGGGTAGTACTCAAAGAGATCTAGACTTGATGGGTTCCTAAAAGATAAAGAGCATCTATAATTGATAAAAGTTTAAAAATATTATGTGTATACAAAAATTAAAATCAAAGTTGGACAAATACAGAATAAGATCCACTAAGTAGGCTCTCAGATCAAAGAACTAAATCAACCAAGAGGTGTAATGTCAACTAGGTTAACTAAGTATAGAATAAATGTCATTAGAAAATCTAGGAAAGGACATAATTAATTATGTCAAATGTGTGTTATGGGGAAGCACTAAAGACCATCCTATGATAGGTTGGGTCTGATAGAATGATTGTGTTTTATAAAAAGAAAGATAAACCAGTCTATGAGATACTAGGTTAAACATAATGATTGTGTTTTATGGAAATAAAAAGTGATCAACCTATGAGAGGCTAGGTTGGACATGATGATTGTGTTTTTTATAAGGAAAAACTATGAGACATGATTGAGTGCATCAACTATGTTATGAGGGTAGAGATAGGGTTCTATAGATATGACTATAGATGATCTAGTGTTATGTATTAGGAAAATGAAATAATCACACAAAAAACTAGGTTAAACTAATTGATCTAGTTATGACACTCAACACAAACCTTATACCAACACTGGAAAATACAAGTTTCATAATACAACATATAATTATCAAAGAGCAATCAACAAAAATAAAAATTCTAATCTATGCGGTCTTTCTTGAATGTTTTAAATCATAATTTTAGAAATAAATGCGATAGAGTGTTATATTTATAAGGGAAATAAAAAGGTAATATAAATATGTTTTCAAGTTTTTAAGGCTAAAAGGGGGTCTATATTGGTGATGGTTTTGGATTGGTATTTGGTCGTATTCCCTCAATTCATAATCCCATAGCGATAAGGGTGTCAGGTGCTTTGCCAATATATACCATGAAACATGTATTTATACCTAAATATACAACTTTGTTGGCTTCTCCCTTGGTCATGAAATCCAAGTATGTATACCTTAGGTAGAATTTGTTTAATACTTGTTAATATTATGTGGTTTGGAAGTGTGTATATAAGATAAAACGTAGTGTGACTAAATTGATAAATTGAACCTTCATATTTAATATATGTGTGCTACTATAAATAAATAAGAAATAAAAATAAATATTATTTAAATACTAAAAATATGAATTAATTCCTTTTCTTAAAGAGTACAAGGTTGATAGGTCAAATGAGTATGCAAAAAATACATAATAAAATTGATTGGGTTGATTATGTCTATTGAAGGAAGGGCCAAAGAAACATAGTTAGGTGAGTCAACTAAGTCTCTTTGGAAAAAATTAAATTTAGAACTAATTTGATTAATTAGACTGAGTTTACTATAGGGTTACAATTTAATAGACTAAAAACTATGAAAAAAAGGATTGAAAGGAAGGAAATAAATGACTAAGATAGTGAGAATGAACTTGATGATTTTTAAAGATGTTGAATTTATTATTTTTATATTGCTCCATCCAAATGAATATTTTTGAAATACTAATAGAGTTGATTGGGTTGATAAAGTATGAAAACTTATATACAAATAAGTGAATTAATTCAAGTAGATCTATCCTGTTACTTATGGTTGAGGATGACCTGTATAAAGTAAAATAGAGTTGATTAGATAGAGTCTACATTAAATATATGCACACTATGTTACACTAAATTTATAGGTTGGATATAGTGATGTAAAAATAAAATAAATAATAAATGATATATATGAAAACATGGAAAAAACCTGTAGGAGTTAGCTCATATAGGGTTCACTAGAATGTATACAATGAAAAATCAATTTGGTTTACAAATCAATCCTAGCTTAGAGAAGATAAATCACACTATCCCTTCCAATTTTTGGTATATTTAGAGAATCAGAGTCATGACCAATATGGATCCACTAGATCTATCTAAGCTATCTCTTACCACATAATATCACTAGATAAGGTTCCAAATCCTCTAGTTGGTAAATACCACATAATAACCTATATAAGCCCTATAGTTTCTAACAAAATAAAATAAACCTAACCTAATGCTCACAAAAACTTGGGGTATAAATGGGGGATAATAAACATAAAAGCAAACATGTAAAGAATAAATCTACTCAGGTTGTATGGAGAGATAAATACATTCAAAATCAATTATTTATGTTACTTTTATTTAACAAATAGAGGAGTAAGAGTTAGAAATACTTATTATAGTTTCAAACCAATTAAGGTTCAATCTCTCCCATGACCAATGGTTCTTTGTAAGAGGTCTTTGTGGTTCATAAGGATCATAAAGATAGGTCAAATCTAGGATATAGAACTTATCATATGTATCTAATACATTTACACAAGATAAGATTATTTTCTCTAAGTGTAAACCCTAAGAAATGACTCCTTAAGTAGAATGGTGGAAGAGAAGATTATAAAGAATCTCAAATGAATGACTATATATATCTCTCTATATAAAAATGGAGTGAAGGATGTGTTTATGTAGTTGGATCTAACCCTAAACCCTTTCAAAGTGTTATCCATCATAGTTATCTAAATTAACTTGATTTTTTAGGAAATAAAGTAGTTAGGTCCTAGAATAAATTGGTTGTGTTGGCTTAGTCATGTAACATGGTCATTTACTAGAATAAGGTTGGCCCATTGGATTGTGTTCATAGGATGACAAAAATAGGTTTTAGCTTAGGTAGGGGCTATTCAAGGTGGTGAATTTCTTGTAGAATCATGTAAAGGCATGTCAAAACTTAGGGAAACATATATGAGGGGTTTTTGTTAGTTTTAAGTGGTGGTATAGGGAAAAATAGTATTATGAAGCACCAATAGTCTACCCTCCCCTTTTCCAGTGCACCCTTTATGGTGTGCACTTAGAGAGATTGAGTCTTGATAGGTTCCTACAAGAGATAAACCATATAAAATTGATTAACCTTAAAAATATTATGTGTATTGACATTGCTCTTAGGTGCATAACACTATCAAATAGATGGATGGATTCCTAATTTAAATAAAAATGGAACCATGTGCATTTTTGATATACTATGAGGCACATGGAAACTAAAGTCTATGTTTAATCTTGTCTAGGGATTAGGTATTAGGAAAATATCCCTCACTTCATGGTACCAGTAAAATAAGTAATCACTTAGCCATAAAAAACTCAAAATTTTATATACTATTAGAACACAATCTCTAAGGAAAATAAAGTTTTAAAATAATTTTTTAGCATTAAATGAATAGAAATAAATAGGTATTCAACTAAAATGAACTATATTACAATGAGAAATAAATCAAACTAAAGTATATCAGTGTTGGCCAATGCAATTATAACTCCAAAATAGAAATATATTATGTGGTTGATGTAGTATGTGTAAATAAATGACAGCTTGAGCTAGCCAATGTTATTTATAGGTAGGATATAAACTATATGGAGCTAGCTGATGCATTTTATTGGAGGAAAAAAAGAATTACATTGATCTATCTGATATATTTTATATAAATAAAATTGATCATATAACTATATTTATATAGATGATGTAGTATGATGTTTATGAAACTAAACATAGAATTGTATTGATCTGGATGATACAATCTACTAGAAATAAAATTAGACATAAAATTATATCTAACTAATGTAGTATGTTAGATAAGTGAAGGAAACAATAAGGTTCAATTTAGGTTCACTAGAATGTATGTAATGGGATATGATTATATTAAAAATATCTTATCTTTAAAGATCTACACTTATATAATGTTAATGAAATATCCCAATGATATTTTATGTTTGGTTCATGACCAAGTGTGGATATATAGACCTAGAAATATGGGCATATACTCACTAATATCAAAGGGAAGGGTTCAAAATTATTCATTCTTATGACACCATAGAGTAAATATAGCTATATTTATAAAGATAAAAGTAATAAAATCACTTAAAGGAAGTGTAATTATTTGTGCAAATAAATTATTGGGAAATGGGTTAGAAAAATCAAAATGGTTAGGCAACCATGGTAGGAAAAAAGTGACCTAGTCTACCCAAATTTGATAAATGGAAATTCTATACAATCCTATATCCATATTAAGTATAAGTGTAGATAAATTATAGATAATAAAACACAAAAACATATTTTTATCTATTGATAAATAAACATGTACCTACTAAATGAAACAAAAGGAAGAGCATAGGGTTAGAAATACTTACCTTGATGGGAACTTTTCAAGCCTCAATCTCCTCTTGGATAGGTTATTTTAAAGATATTTTCTATGTTTTTAATACCTTAAATGATGGAAAATAATATCTAATCCAACTAAATACATCATATAAAAATATCCAAATATTCCACAAGACAAACTACCTTCAAGGAAATATTTGACCTATATCTCTTTTCAATGGAATTAGGGAAAATTTGTAAGTGTAAGAAGAGTAGATAAGCATGAAGTAATGTGTGTGTATGATATGGAATTAAACATGATTATATATAGTGTTTAAATTATCAAAATAAAACTTATCCCATGGTATTAACCAACTTGATGTAGTTTAGAGGAATCAACTTACACTCAACTACATTGACTAGGCCAAAGTAGGTAAATGTTAAGATATCAACTTATAACTACATAATATATGATGATATAATATGGAAGTAGATGTGTGATAAAATATAATACATTGAAATGGTTTATTTAGTATTAAATATGTGGTCTGACTTGAATAAATAGGATAACATGAAAGGAATTAAGTAGAAATGTAAACTTGAAGAAGCTAAACTGAGTGTAGGTAAGATATGATCATGACATATGTGGAAACATATATTTAAAATAAATAAATGCATACCCACACCTTTCTTAATGCACCCTTTAAGGTTTTCACTTAGGGATATTGAATCTCAATAGGTTTATATAACAAAAAGTATTCATAGATGATAAAGTGAAAAACATTATGTGTATAGACTAGGCATGGTGGATGCAGAAGGAAATAGGGAAGTCAAAAATTGGTTTTCAATAATGCCTATAGATTTTTTGTTAGTAAGGGAAGGTGGATATTCCATATGGGGTGACATCATGATGTAATAGGTAACCATAAAGGTTTTTACCCTATGCTAAGGACTCTCTTGTAGAAATATTTTCATCTCATATGTATACTATATGCCACATTCCTTTCCAACATCATGATATTTGATTAGGTGACATTATCTAGTATTTTTGGGGGTTTTATATAAATCATAGTGTTTATACCTAGTGGAATCCATATTAAAATCATTAGTAGTATGTTATTTATAGATGGAATAGTGATAATACATGGAAGTCTTGATGGAAAATATATCTAGATTAGTTAGTTACATAACATTAAGATTGATATAAAATACTTGAAAATGTTGGTGGATTTTTTTTTAAATATTTTATAAGATATGTTTTATTATTAAATAAAAAATATCAACTATACAAAACTAGCTAATCTAGTTTATTGCATATAAATTATGAAAATAGACTATATCAAGTTAGCTAATACAATAGGAAATATGAATATAAAACATAAAATAGTATCAATTTGGTCAAAAAAATATTATTAAAAAAAAAAGTATATCAGTTTGTTCAATGATTATGGAAGGAAACATACGAATTTATCAAGTTGGTCAATGTAATTATGGAAGGCATAGAGCTATATCATGCTAGCTGAGATAGTTTCATTAAATTTGATAAACTATATGAATACAATGAATGAATGAAACAAATTTTGATATATGGAAGGCATAACTAAGTCAAGTGTGTTTTATTTTTAGGATCTTATATATAATGATATCATGCATAAATAGTCAACAAAGCCTAAAGGGACAATAACTGTGAAGAATTACAAAATCCCATCTTTTAGGTATATTTATAGTAAATTATCAAGGATAATAAATTACTAGTGAAATACAAAACCAAATGGATGAAAGTATTCATGTTGGCAAAAATAAAACCCTATGAATTTTTGATATACTATGAGGTACATGGAAGATAAATTCCATATTTAGTGATTTCTAATTGCTTGAGAAATAGGGTAGTACTCTTCATATCATGATATAGGTAAACATAATGTTTTATTTTCCCAAAATAATAGCTCTAATGAGTTTTAAAACCATTAGAACATAGTTATAGATTGAAAGACAAATAACATAAAAAATAATTTAAATTAAAATAAAAAATTAATAACATGTAATGTAATAAAAAAGAAATAAAAACCATACATTTATTAGGTTTATTGATAAATTTGAAAGGAAAATTGATAAAAATGAATTATATCAAGCTATATGATGTAGCTATAATGAGACATATAACTGTATCATGTTATCCAATGCTATTCATAAAGAAGAAAAATTGTATGAAGATGACCGATACATTTTGGCATAAATATTTACTAAAATGTATGATGATAATGAAGAAAATGCTAAGAAAAAGGAAAATTTTGAAAATGGTCCAACCAAAGGTGTGATAATATTCACATTAGGTTCACAATAATGTATGCATGGAATAGGATGAATTATAACTATCATATTTCTCTCAATATATTAAGACTCTAATATGATCATAAAAATGGAGCTTGTATATACTTGGATGACTAAGCAAGGACCTAGAATAAATATAGACATATTAAAGGAAAATCCACACTTAAATGTCAAGATAAAGGACTCCAAATCCTAATCCTATGAAATGGGGTAAATCGCTCGCTAGGGATCAATGATACATAACTGATTGTAGAAGTGTAAGTAAAATAAATTATTTTAAGTTTGACATTAAAAGTAAATGGTTGTGAAGGTGAAAGTAAAGTAAATGTTTTTAGGTGGTTAAGAAGAGGGTAAGGTGTAATGGTAAAAAAATGTGGGTATACGTAACCTAAGGTGATAAATGGAAAACCTAACCATCCCTATATCTATACCAATTTATTCAATATAAGGGAGAGCATAAATAAATATACACGTACATATACAAAGTAATAAACCAAGAAATATATAATATACTAAGTATATAAATGAAATGTTATAAGGATATAGATATTTATATTTATATGGACCCATTGATGATTCAATCTCCCCATTTGAATCAAGTGGCATTTTGAAATAGATGATGTATGTTGAAAACTTTCAATACAAGAAGAAGACCTAAATATCATTAATTATGGAATCCAAAGACTATAAAAGCTACTTCAATCCATTCATTTTATTTATATAATGCATGAAATAAATGTAATACCTTCATGATAATAAATGTGCCTCTAACTCTCCAAAATACTAATTAGGATAAAAATGCAAGAACAAGTAGGGTGTATGAATGCAATATATATTTTGGAATGAAATATGACCTCTATATATAAAGTTCAAATTGCTAAAATCCACTAATGAACCTAGGATAAATTAAATGTATGGAAATATCATATAATATTAAAAAATTAGTATATACATGATTTATATTTTATATGTATACATTTAGTATGTTTGAGAGTGGGTTCGAACCTCTAGGAGTTATAATGTAGATTCTAGGTTTTGGAGGGTTCTATTGGATTTAAAACTTACACAAATTCTAATGGTTCATGATTTTATGGAGACATCATAGGATCTATGATGTTTGTATGAATGAACACATATCTCGTAAAGTACCATGAGCTGGTTCTACCTTATTCTTGGGGAACCCTTTAAGGCATGCAATGATGGAGATTAATGTGTTGACAAGACCCTGAAAGCAAAACCATTAACAAAGTGATAAATTGAAAATATCAAGTGTATACAAAGATCACTGTGAAAATATATTCACCAAATCAATTTCACATGTTCTTTTTTAATTTATCTCTCCTTCACTCTTAATACTATAATGTTTTAAGGTGAGAATACTAGATAGATTACTTACATCATTGTAGATATACTAATATATATAAATAGATTGTTATTTTTTATACTAATTAAAATGTAATTTTTTATTTGATTATGTAAATATCTTGGATTTAAAAGGATAAATAATTATAGTATAAACAAAGTGAAGTAAATTTAAACAAGCCCCATAGGCTGAGGACCAAAAACCAAAGTATCAAAATAATTAGCTTATTATCAATGTGGAGGACAAACAAAATGGAAATTAAAATGATAAACTAATTTAAGATGGGGGATAGCTATATAATTACCTTATTAGCCTCATTCTCCTTCTCTTACATATCCTATATATTCTTGGTGATTTTGGCCCTGAATCTATTTCATGGGCCTTCTGCATACTCCTTATGTAAGATCATTTTGGGTCTCTTCTATGCTTGTTCCTTCTTATGGGTCTTCTTGGGGGGATTTAAGAGGGATATTTTGGGGATAATTATCTACCTTCTTGATAGGTTTATTCTTGAGAGTGTTTTATCCTTCGCGAGTTGAGATAAATATTGAATCATTTTTGGAGACCTCCTTATTAATAGAATTCCATTCCTAGATTAGACCTACCAAACACATCCCTACCTAATGTAATTTATTATTAAACCCTTCCAATTGATCCTTGTTGGTTTTAATAACCTATGATATGGGTTTATTGACTTTATGCACCACCTCCACTGAGTGTCCTTACTCTAGTATAATGGGTTTAGGCTTGATGACTGAGTTTTAGGGAAGGATCCCTAGTAGCACACTTGGAATTGGGGCTTACAGGGGTAGACTTAGGAAATGGGTAGTGAGATATTCATTTGGATATTTCTTGGGGGAATCCTCCTCTATAGAGGACCCTTATAGTAAGACCTTACCTCAAAGGGTCTTACCATGTTTTACCAATAGGATAATGAGTCCTTGGTGGGTGAATGTGTTGGCTTCATTGATCTAGTATGCGAGTGTTGTACACTCTGGGGATTACAGAAGGAAATATGGAAAGCTAAATTTGAAGCCTTGAAAATGGTTAAACAAGAGGAAATGATGAAATAAAATGAAGGTATAGTTACATTTAAGGGTGATATACTTAAATATCTACAAATATACATTAGGCCATTGTCATGGAATGTCTGAGCAAGGGAAACACTTTTTGTCTATTTTAATGATCTTGTTGATTTTAAAAAACCTTTGCATGTGTTCCAATTTTTTTATTAATCTTTGAAAGATTTATCTCCTTTAAATGACATTCTATTAACTTCTCCTATCATCTCCTTAGTTACATAAACTCTTATGCCTCTTATTTCCATATCCTTCTTGTTCTATGCCACAAAAAATTCCTTTGACATGTCAGCATCGTGACCAATGACCCTCTTCATAAATTTGATAATAAATCCTCTATATAGCTTCTTCCAAAACTTTTTCATGCTCCTAACCTCCAAAAAGGATGTTGATTATAGTTTATCCCTATCACCTCCCATATTGATAGTAGCCTAAAATATTAAACAAAAAATAGAATTCATTGAGCCTAGTAATACTTAGAACCAACAAATTCAAAGAGACTTGAAGTGTAATATTTCTCCCACCCTTCTCTATTAACTTTCCACATGGTGGAATGATGGTAGGGTATAATTTTTGAATGCCCTTTCTTTAGTTTAAAAATTCACATGTGTGATAGCCACATGATCATCTTATCCAAAAGTGGATTCATTTTGAATTGATGACAAGACATTTTAAAATACATGTTATCCAACATTCCTATTAGTCAAAAGATGGATGCCAAGTCTAATGTTAGCGATTAGGTCTACCACCCCATTCCCATCATAGTATGAACTATAGATGAATGTGTTATTTATATCAAACACTACTTGATATCATTTATGGTGTCTTTTATTGTGTGAGAAGGAGTGGTTTTACCATCTAGAGTATTAAGGATGTTGTGGGAGTCCCATTAAGTGATTATTCTATCCATGTTGAGATTGGAGACTAGTTAAATTCCCCAAAGTGTCACCTTGGATTCAACCACATGGTTGGTCTAAATTCCTGGGGGGGCTACATAAATAGTAATCAACATTCCCTCCAAATTTATTATGACTCCTCCCCTATTAGTATAACTTGGATTTACTTTGGAATCCCCATAAAATTTGAGATTAACCTAGTTTGTAGGTGGTGGCTTCCACCTAACATGTTTGTGTAACAATTCTTTTAAGGGATATCTAATTTTATATACTACCTCTCATTCTCTAAAGGTAAAATATTTAGAAGTGGATCCTAGGTTTTTCCCAATAGGGGGGAAGGCCCACCAATTTTTAGTTATGGCATGACAAGATGGAGAAAGATTGATTTTGGTTGGTGTCTTTTATTTGAGAATAAATTGTCATTTTGAGCTTTCCCAACACCCTAGAACTAGTGAGAGAGGGATATATTCCACATGAAGTAAACGAATGGGAGGCTCCAAGGAGGTTTTCATTACCTAATTAAATCAAGAATGTTGTCTAGCTTAACCCATGAAAGATTGAATTTGTTTAAAATCCAGTCAAGAATGCACAAACTAAAAGGGTAGGAAAATAAAAAATGGTGGACTAAGTCTTCTGATTCCCTACAAAGTGGGTATTAGCTAGGTAAAATGAGTCCTCTTTTTGCCAAATTATCCATAGTTATAATCTTGTCTTGAGGATCTAGCCAAAAGAATAAATTTACCTTAGGAGTTATGTTTATAATCTATAAGTCTTTCTAGTAGTTCCATTCATCTTCCAGATCTAGGTCAATAGTGTGTATAGAGGAAAGAAAGTCTTTCCCACTATCTTCATCCACCCATAATAAATGGGTTTCCTTCAAGAAAAAAGGAATGTGAATTTGAATAATGTAAATATTAAGATTCTAAACTTCTTAGGCTTATTCAGCATTGCATCCTTATATGGGGAGGACATTCTAATTATTCAATCAATCAATCTCATCCCAATAATATTTAACCTTAGTGTCCCATCTTTCCTTCAATCTTAGACATAAATTTTCACAAATTCCCTATGAAGTTAGAGGGAGAGTGGATAAGCAGGCATCCTCCCAAAAATTGTTTTTTTTCTTTTCTTATTTTCCATTTAATTCCATTTAGTAATAGGTCCCTTAATCTATATATATCCTTCCAAAAGGTAGATCCATTAGCTATACCTTCTTCCCAGAGTAAGTAGTCTTCTTTATATCTTTTAACTATTTATCATTGACAATTATATCCCATTCTCTATCCTCTTTCATGAGCATCTAGCCCATTTTTTCTATGAGAGCCCAGTTCATTGATTTAATTCTTATGATCCTTAGTCCCCCATTTGATTTAGGGAGGTAGGATTTTTCCCATGAGACCAGGTGAAATTTAAAATGGTCCTTGATACTCATCCATACTATCCTTTTTCATATTTTTTCTATCTTGGTTTCAATCTTGTTGGGTATCCAAAAAATTGACATTAATTATACCAGGATGTTCTGTAATGAGGCTTTGAGTAGTTAGAATTTACCTACTTGAGTAATAAGATGACCTTTTTATCCTACAAGTTTTTTATAAATCTCGTTGATGAGGGGTTTCCATAACTCATGATCCATTCTACCTTCAAAGAGGGGGATGCCCAGATATGTTGTTGGTAATTGACTTACCATGGATGGTAAAGAATTAATTCAATCTTTTTCTATAGAATATCAGGAGTGTTGATCAAGAAAAGGGAGGTCTTGCATAAATTTATGCACTTGTTAGAAACTATTTCATAGTTCTTAAAGATGAGCTTTACTTCTGTAGCTTCCTCCACCAAAGCTTCTTCTAATTAGAATGTAATTATTATGCATAATAAAATATACTTTTTTTGATATGTTAAGTTGGGAAATATATAGTTATCTATACCCATATTTTTTTACACCCTAGTTATGTAAATATGTTATCCATTATTATGTTCATTGAATCATTTAAATAAATTATGATTTAAATTATTTCTTGATTGATTTTCAAAACCATTTATCATCATTTTAGAGTTTTTTATAATTTTTCTTCCAATTACAAGTTGGATAAGAAAATAACAAATAGAAATTTTAGATCCCAATCTTCCACCTTTACAGCACCAAGGAAAATGTAAGTAACAAAAAAATTATTTATTCATATGCATAGTACATTATTAGGTCATATTGAAAACTCTTTTTACCTATGCTATTGTAGTCTACAATTTCATTGGAAAAATAAGAGTTTAATTTAGAAGGAAAAGTGGCAAGTTGTTTTTAGGACATTAAGGTGAGGGAATTTTTTTCCACATGATTTTTTTATCAATGATTTTTTTAAATCTTAAAATTTTGGATAAATAGAGATATATTTTTGTGTAAATAGTTTTTTTTTTTTAATAATTAGTCTTTTGTGTTATATTTAACATGTCATATTTAAATAAATATACTTCATACCTTATGAAAATCTCTTCTTTTTTAATGAGGTCTAATTCACAAGAACAAATCTTGTCACAACAAGTATACTTGTACCATATGAGTTTTTTAATCTTAAAATTTTATAAAAAATTTAAATTTTATGTGAATACTTTATTTATTTATTTATATGGATTTAGTATACATACATATATATATATAGATACATATACATACACACAAACACACACACACACACACACACACACACACACACACACACACACACACACACACACACACACACACACACACACATGTTAGAGGTACAATCCACTGAGAGGGGGGGTGATTCAATGGTGGAAAAAAATTCAATTAAATTTCCAAATCCTTCAAATAATTAAGAATTGAATACAATCATTCATGAACCATACAGATCATTTATAGTAGTGAAAATGAAGGATAAAGCAAGATCACATACACAACATAATATCTACATGAGAAAACTTCTTAGGGAATAAATACCACTCTAAATCCTAAAAACACATGGATTACTATCTTATAAGATGATCACAAACTTGAGACTAGTAAAGTCCTTCTGACCAAGAAATGTGGTCAAGTCCTTTTGACCTAAGTCCTTTAGTAGTGAAATAGTTACTCCACAAGAATCACCTACCACTAAAGAAGATAAATTCCTTTAGACCCTCATTTGAACACTTCCACCTTAGAACTAATGTCTTCAACACATGATGTTAGATCTATATTTTTTAACCCATGCACAAACTCTCTCTCTATCTCATATTTGGTTCTCACATAGGCATGCCACAATATTTATCTTTATAAACCATCCTCATATTCATATTCAAACCTCTTCACATATCCTAAAATTACAAGAGCACAATTATGACATTAGTAATATGACCTACAGGTCATTCACATATTAAATAAACTATTTTGCTCATTAATTCAATCAATAGGCACACTACCTATCCTTCTTTCTTCACTTCAATGCATACTCCACACAAAGGCCTTCTCTAAAATATCATATCCAAGTCTAGAAACCAACACATTTGGTTTCAATATATATATATATATATATATATATATATATATATATATATAATGAATTAACAATATAAAAATATTTTTTTCCAGCCACAACACATGCTTTCACCCTTAAGGCATATCTCATGGGTCACACTTAAGCACAATCCACTTCAAATAGGCCTAAGTCACTTTTAGATCCTATGGAGATCCATTCATCTCTTTGACACTTTTCTAAGAAAAATAAGAACATAGGAGCACTTTACCAAATCATGAACCTATTCCATGTGATATATCTTTCTTCCTTAATTCTACATATCCATCACAGTACCATTCTATTTAAGCATAAATTGCTTAAATAATATTTTGTGCATATTGTCACCATGAATAAACACAAAGTCAAATTGTAAACCTTTTTCCATAATACATATGATTGGTTAAACATTAATAATACAAAAATATCATATTCATGGATTATATAACACTCCCAAATATATAATTCAACATGAAATATCAAAACAACATCATAACAAGCTCAAATACCATTCTTGGGTTACTTATAGAATATGCACAAATACATAGTCAAGTTTGGAGATAAATATATTTTTTTACCCATTTATAGATATTGAAATTCATATTTACATATTTACCTTGGATTTTTCTACCAATTTTATTTTTACACCATCAGAAAATTCTACATAGATCAAAAGATATGGCACAAAAACTAGACATTGGTCTTTTTCTTTACAAAATTCAAATAGTCATAGGTAAACCTCAGTCATCATGATCACATATCATGTCCTAAATAATTAGATTAAATATGAAAAAATTATATTATTATATTAATCTCAAATTTTAAGACATAGTCTACCAAATCCAAACATTAAATCTCAGTCACTTTGACCATATCTTGTGCACCCTTGTAATATTGACTAAATACACGCGATCAATCTCTACGGATCAACCAAGTATTTAAATAGAAACCTTCACCATTAGATATATATAAAAACTCTTGAGATAATGAAACTTATAACCTAAACATGCAACCTTTGACATCATGATTCAAGTGAATAAACATGACGACCTCTGACCCATCAATGTCTCTAAGTGCAAATTTGAAGATTTATATCTCGAGATAGACAACACTTCAAGACCCAAAATTTTGAGGGTATATTATTGAAATTATATAAAAAATATCCATGATATATTTTGACTAAAAATTATATTTTTCATACCTAGAATTAATTCACAAACTTACTGGTTCATCCATATCTGCATGATGGTTTGTGATGGTCTAGAAAATATTGCAAACTTCTTGAGAAACCATCTTTACCCTTGCATATCATTTGACATGCTTTGGTGATTGACATAAAAAATATAAAAAAACAACTATGAAAAAACAAAAATAAACCCATATGATCATATTTTTATAAAATTTCCACACATGTGAGATATTCCATCATTAAAATGATTACTTGGTTCCTCTTACCACATTGCAAATTTGGCTAAGTATGGGAAAACATTGTCAAAATTCCTAGGAGCCCAAATTTGTACCCACATAATTCTAAATATAATTAGGTGCATGATCTAAGATTTATTTTATACTAATTGAGGACTAATTTGATCACAACAATATGACCAACTCCCTCTGGCTCATCCACATGTGATAATGGTGATGTTAGCAAACTACCCGCTCAAATTTTTTGCCACTAAATCCAAACTATCTAGATGAAAAATATGGAATAATATATGAAATAAAATCATACCCACAAGCTCTATAATTATAATTGATAAATTATAGGACCCCTTTCACATGTTCAAATCACCATACTCATCCCTGAACATCTGTAATCAAGCCAAAACTGAAGATCAACCAAGCCTCCTTTAAGCACACAAGGACAAGCATATTGCACAATTTTTCATTATTATTTAGGATATCAAATAACTTCATCCACTCACTAGGAAACATATATGAGATCACCATAACATCATTGACAACTCTCCAATAATTTCCCCATTTTTCATTTATGTTAAAAAACATCATTTAGCTCACCTTCTTTCTCTTTAAGCACTCTCACAATAGGAACTTTCTCCCCCTTTGACACAATGAAAAAGTGGGGAAAAAATGATCCTTAAGACTTTAAAATACCATTAATAAGAAATTAACTTATTATAAATATGATACAAACTCCCCCTTACCTTGATCCAACCTCTTCTTGCCTTGACAACTTCCTCTTGCTCTATGCCAAAACTGTTATTCAACCAAGCACTGTAACCAATGATGAAAGAACACACAAAATAACTAAAATATAATGGAAATAAACAATAAAAATTTGAGAGGGAACAACCCTAATATTTTAAAGGCATTTCACCTTTTGATTATCTTCAAATCTCTATACATCATGAGGAACCACCATACAGACTTACTAGCCTTCTATCTCAAACCACCTCATGGACCACCAATAGAAGTACATGACATGAAAAAAATAGAAAATATGATCTAAAAAAATCCTAATAAATCACCTTGAAATTATCATACCTTTCCCTTTTAAAAACACTAATAAAAAACATCAAATCTTCATATTAGCCATGTCTAGATTCCTTATACCCCTACAAGGAACTTTCAAACCCCACATATTTGAGTATACATACCATCAAGAATTAAAAATTAATATATATAAAACTCTTATACTCCCCCTTAAGTTTACCAATTTTCATTACCTAGCTCATCTTCTACAATATACTTTCTTCATAAACCAACTTTGTCAATTATGCCTCCAGCTTGACAAAAACATGAATAACTTGAAAACCACAAACTTTGAAATCTATATGAAACATGATTTGAAATTTATTTTGGCCCATTTAGCCTATTAAAAATCCTTACACCTCAAATCATAAGGTAGATTAATTTTCTATCATAACCTAAGACCCTAAAAACTCAAAATAAATAGGGTCAACAAACCTCTTTCTAGTTAACGCACACCTCTAAAACATATTACACACATGGAAAAAACCATCACACAATTATGGACAGAAAATTGAGTCTTCAAACCTTTAGGAACCTTGATTTCCTATACCATGGTTTTGACATTCAATAAGAAAGATAAACTTGAGAGCACACAAGAACATCCAAAAAAGCCAGGATCATCAAGACACAAAAAATCTTAGAACACATAATAAATATATGCACATACCTTTATAAACACCAAGCACTTCTTGTCATTCCATAAAACTCATTACTCTACCTAAAACATCCATTCTGATACTGTAGATACCACATACACAAAACTTTCTTCTATTCTGAAAGAAATCTCTTAAGAAGTATAGACATAGATCTCCTCTACACCACAATGTCCTAAAACAAAGTGAATCCAGGAGTGGCCCACATCTCCTCAATAACCACTAAAATACTTTTTTAGATATAGGCTATATTATTCTTCTTATTCTTATTATGCTTAAGAGAAATAACTTGATTCTCTACTACAACATTTTCATTCTCTTTTATGATAGAATTGACAACACATGGAGATAACATATATTCATGATATACATTTTCAATTGAAAAATCTTATTTTCAGTCTGGAACCTCATTACTAGGCATTAAAAACTAATGTTCTTTATAAGAAACTTGATCAACAACATTAGGATGCTCACTTAAATTAATACACACCTTAGAACTAACATCAACTAGTACTTTGGTCTTCTCCTTGAGCTTGGTCTCTTGATTCTCAACATGAGTAGACAATGAAATACCTTGGTATTCTTTCAATTTTATATCATTATCCACCATATCAAGTAGATTAATTGGAATTGCAATTTCATCATGACCCATACTTACCATCTTTGGTTTCCTTATATTAACTTATCTTCTCGCTTTCATTATAGGAACATGATTGAGCTTATATTGACTTATAGTATTTTGCTTGTAGAACCTAGCAATGTGACCAATATATTCACACTTGTATCAAACCATTCTTATTGAAGTGAACTCAACTTACCTTACTTGATATGGATAAAATCTTGCAATGCGTCTTATGTCATAACAACTAAAATAAACTACTCTTTTTGAAGAAGATTCACCTTGCCTTACCTTATTTGGACAATGCTTAACAAAGTGTCCCACAACATGGTGGTTGAAACACTCAACCTTGCTTACACTTTCTAACTGATGACCCCCATCATAGTTCCATGAAAAATCATTTATAATAGGTATTGCATTCTCTAGCTTTACAACCCATAATAATTACAAGAATAACAGTAACCATTGAAGTTTGCATACCTCATGGCATTTGGTTATCTTATTTGATTTGTCTATATTATACCAACACCTTCATTCCTTGTCTAATGATTTGTATTCATATTATTATTTTCCTATATTTACATTAGTCTTCATCTTTTCTTTAGTGGCATTATCTAGTTCTTATTTCTATCCAAGGCTAATTGTATCACTTGCATTATTTTAAACACTCAAAATATTATCTATATCACTTGAGATTTTTTCAAATCTCACAAATGACTTTTCCTTAATAAATGTCTTCTCTAAGTAATATTTCAATTAATTAATTTCAATTTCATACCTTAAACATTATTCTTATTTGGATCTAAGACTTGCAAATATATATTCCAACTTATAATTAAGAAACATGACAACACCTTCATGCTCTATAGAGTCTTCAACCAATATTTCCACAAACACACTAAATTTCTCCTCATAGTCCTTGATTTGTGACTTTATCTTTAGGTTAATATTAGTTTCAATATTTATTTCTTTAAGTGCAATCATAAATTTAGTCTCATAGTCCACCTCATCTTTCTCATCATCTGAAACACTCCAAGTAGACTCATTTTGATGTGAACAACTTCCTTCCTCAGCCATGAAGAGGGATTCATCTTCAACAAGACCATCATCTTCATGATAAAAATCCGAGTCACTATCTTCACTCTCATCTAGTGAGCTATAATATTTATTGGTGTGTATAATCTTCTTATTCTTGAAGTACTTCTTGTTGTTGTCATACTTCTTGATCATTTCTTCATCTTATTAGACTTGTATGTCTTCTTGTCTTCATCTTGGTCTTCACCATGCCCTTCATCATCATCCTTATTATTCTTACAAGGGAACTTATTATTAAAGTGTCCTACCTATCCAAAATTGAAGCATTTTAAGGGTAGATTACCCTTATATTTGTCTAAACCTATTTTTAATTTTCTTGTAAGAAAAGCAATTAGTTTATCTTCATCAATATATAATATGTCATCCTCCTTGAGTTTATTGCCTTAGAAATTATTCTTTAGATTTAATTCAGTATTGAATGATGCTTCCTTTTTTACTGATATATCATCATTTGCTCTCATCTCATAGGCAATTAGGATGCCATGTAATTGATCCATTTTCAACTAAGTAAGATCATGACTTTCTTCTACAATAAATAATTTTAACTCAAATTTGAAAGAGATAGATCTTAATACCTTTTGTACTAAAATAGCTTCTTCAAGCTTCTCTCTAAGACCTCTAATAGTGTTCATAATCTCATCAACTCTCTATAGAAAGGATGCAATATAATCTTTTTATTTCATCTTGAGACTCAAATTATATTCTATGAGTCCATAACTTAGCAAGCTTTACCTTTGAATATCCTTCATAAATGATCTATATTTTGTCCCATATCTATTTAACACATCTACAATGGATTTACTTGGTGTATTTAGTCTCTAAAAGACCACAAGTAATAGCATTCATTTCCTTATAATTGTTCTCAAACAACTTCTTGTATATAACAATAGATGAAGGAATAGTAGGACAAATATAACCATCCATAACAAATTGCCATACATCAAACCCTAGGTAGATAATATATGTCCTCACCTTGGTACTCCAAAATTCATAATTATATCCATTGAACATTGGTGCTTTCTTACTAGAGAAAACTCCTTGATGACTACCCATATTTTACCTTGAATCACCTTCAAGTTATCAAGCCTTTAATAAAGGTTCCACTCTAATACCAATTATTAGAGGTAAAATCCATTGAGAGGGGGGAAATCAGAGGTGGCAAAAAATTCAATTAAATTTCCAAATCTTTCAAATATGTAAGCATTCAATACAATCATTCATGAAGCATACATATCATTAATAATAGTGAACAAGAAGGATAAATCAAGATCAGATACACAGCACAATATCTACATGGCAAACCCTCTTGGGGAATAAAACCCACTATCAATATTAAAAAAACATGGACTATTATCTCATAAGGTCTTTAGTGAAATATTTTTTCCATAAGGAGCACCTACCCCTAGGTAATATCAAGTCCTATATACCCTCATTTAAACACCTCCACATTATAATTGATGTATTCAACATCTAATGATGGATCTCTATTTTTTGACCCTTACACAAACTCTCTCTCTCTCTCTCTATATATATATATATATATATTCTCTCTCTCTCTCTCTATATATATATATATATATATATATATCATACATGCCTCTCACATTGGCATGCCATAATCTTTCTCCTTCTTCAATCAAACTATCCTCATATACATACTCAGACCTCTTCACATATCCTCAAATTTCAATAGAACTATTATATAATTTTTAACATGACCTATAGGTTATGCACATAGTAAAAAAACTATTCTTCTCATTAACTCAATCAATAGGCACACTACCTATCCTTCTTCACTTCAATACATACTCCACACGTAAGCCTTCTCTAAAATCTCACATCCAAGTCTAGAAACCAACACATTTGGTTTCATTATATATATAAATCATGAATTAACAAGATAAAAATATTTATTTTGACCACAACACATTACTTCACCTTTAAGGCATATCTCATGGGTCACACTTAAGCACAATCCACTTCAAATAGGCCTAAGTCACTTTTAGGTCCTATGGAGACCCATTAAGGTTTTTGACACTTCTTAGATAAAACTAAGAACACAAAAACAATTTTAAAACTCAGGAAACCATGACACATGATATATAGGTTCTCATTAATTTTCCATATCCACCACATTACCCTTTTGTTTAAGCATAAATCACTTAAATAATAATCTATGTACATAGTCACCATGAATCAATACATAATTGACTTGTAAACCTTTATTCATAATAAATACAATTGTTAAAACCTTCATAATTCACATAGAGAATCCTAATAGAGTATAAAATACTCCAAAATATCTAATTCATCATGAGATATCAAAATAAAATTAGAATGAGCTTAAATACCCTTCTTGGGTTACTTGCAAAACATGCACGAACACAGTCAAATTTGGATCTCAATATTTTTGTCAGTATAAAATTTTATATATTAAAATAAATATTTAGATATGTGACATGGATTCCTCTACCACTTTTGTTTTTACACAATTATAATATTATACATATATCGAAAGATATGGCATAAAATTGAGACATTGGTCTTTTTATTTGAAAATTTCAAATATTCAAATTAAAATGGTCACAATTAAACCTCAATCATCATGATAGCATATTATGTCCTTTCTATTCATATTAAATACACACCATTTATATATTATTTTAAATATATATACCTTTAACACATATTCCACCAAATCCAAATGTTAAACCTCAGTCACTTTGACCATATCTCACGCATTATTGTAATATTGACTAAATATGCACTATCGATCTCTGTGGATCAACCAGGTTTTTAACTAGAAACACTCACCATTTGATATAGCTCAAAAATCCTAAGATAATGATACTTGTAACCTATGTGCACAAACTTTTACATCATTCTTCAATGTGAATAAAATTGATGGTCTCTGACCTATCATTATTTTTAAGTACAACTTTGAATATTTATATCTCAAGTTGAATAACACTTCAAGGCCCCAAATTTTTAGGGTATATGCCTGAAATTATGAAAAATCATCTCCATGATATCATTTAACAAAAAATTATCTTCCACTTACCTAAAATAAATACATAAACTTAATGGTTCATCCATGTCTACATTATGGTTTGTGACACACACACATATATACATATGCATATACATAGCTATACCTATATATGTGTGTGTGTCTATATATATATATATATATATATATATATATATATATATATATATATATATATATATATATATAGACACACACACACACACACATAGACATAAAACCACAGATAGATATATATTTTTATGTATGTATTTACATATGTATACATACATGTGTGTGTGAAATACACGTGTGTATGTGCATATGCATGAAGACACATACATAGGGAGTGTATGTGCAACCTAATTTTTAAGTTAGGGGTAAATTTAAAAGCATAAGAGGAGGAGGATGCATTTTCAAATTACCTCTTCCACTAAATAATGGTTTATTTGAGGTAAATTAATCTATTTAAATACATAAATTATATTTTCATTGAGCTTATGTTGAAGATGTTCTATTAGTATAATAAGGTGTTGTAATTTAAAACATAGAAAATCTTTTATTTTTAAGGGATCATGACCACCACAATGATGTTTGAAGAATAAATTTTGTGTTTTTTATCATGCATATCAACCTAATATTGATGATAATCTTGAGGAAATTAAATAAGAGAGATAAATTTTAAATTTTTATCAAAATAATCTATTTATGATGGGAAATCTAGGACATCAAATTTTGGTGTTATATTATGGTTGTTTGACTTGAAGGCAAGGTTTTACTAGTAAAATATTAGTTTAAATGTTTTATTGAGTTGATATAGCAGTCCATACCTATATATTACATTTGATATATATTTTATTTGTCTTCCATTATGTTTGATTTATCTGATTTTTTGTGTTGTCAATTGTTACCTCTAAAAATGAGTTTTTTAAATGTGAAATCAATGAAATTTCCTCCACATTTTAGGATAAAAACAAATATAATCATACTTATAATTTATCTAGTTTTAGACACATAAATTTTATCTTTGGAACTTTGGAAAAATAAAATTTGACACACTTGGAAATTTGACACATATCAAACTCTTTTGACACACATTTACCCATTGTATTGGACCTTGTTCACCTTTTCTTACCTAATGTTTCTTTGCAACATAACTTTATAATTAATCTATCTCAATGATAATATGTCCATTCAATCTATAATACTTTGAAACCTAAAAATGAATATTTACTTACCCATGTATGACTTCATATACTCCTAGAAAGGCCAAAACACTATTAAGGGTATTAGCTTAGCAAAATTATGGAAAATTTGGACCCTATTGGATACCGATAGTGTCCTAATTTTATATTATATTCCATTTCATGTATAAATTAATTTTTTAAAGTATGCTAATAATCATTATGTTGGCCTAAACATGTTTCATGGATCAACTATGGTGGGAAATTGAAGAAGAGGCATCTATAAATAAAAGCCACCACTAATGCTATCAACTTGGAAAACACCTAGCACTCTCTTGAGACATTATTAAAAATGAACACAAACATTTTGAATATTTGATAAGCAACTTTAGAAAAATACATGGATAAAAAATTGAGTATGAAAGTTAAAATATACATGTTTTTAAGTATCAAAGATCAAAAGGTAACATTGCATTATAGATTGTTCAAGATGTTACACATGCACGCGCGCGCACACACACACACACACACACACACACACACACACACACACACACACACACACACACACACACACACACACACACACACACACACACACACACACACACACACACACACACACACACACACACACACACACACACACACACACACACACACACACACACACACACAAGTGGTATAAATATGTGTTATTTGAGACATATTTAAAAGTGAAAAAATGTAGTAAATTATCATCCATTTAGTGGGGAATGGTTTGGATTATCCCACCCAATTTTTATCCCTTTTTTAAGGTTTCTTGTGGTCAAACATGAAAAATTAGGGTTTGGATAAAGGAGAGAAAAATACATTATCACATAGTATTTAAGGTCTCACTCACATAAAAAACTAAAATTTATACATAGGAGAATGTCTTATATAATTTTAAAACCCCAAAACCATTAGGGATACTATCAAAAAATAAGGACACCCTAAGTCTATCAAAAGGGTTTAAATTTATCATAATTGTCTAAGTAGCTCAACAAACCTTAATTTTCATGAGGTAGCTTGGAAAATTGTTTTTGAAAATTTTGAGATATTTTACAAACATATGTGAGTGAAAAATAATTAAAAATCTATATTTTTCATTCCTCGATTGCTTTTTCATTTATAAATTAGATCATCATAATTTTGATCAACCAATTTCAATTTGAATTAATGTGTTTATTACAATATTTTACCTTATCTAAATTAGTGCATAGTTTACATATTTTATATCTCTTAGGTGTAAAATAAGTAAATTATTTTATTAAACTAAAAGTTAATTGAACATGAAACCTTATGATAATAAAAATAATTTAATAAATTGTGTATAATGGTGTAATTACATTTGAGAAATATATTGAAACATCAAGTAATGCAATTTCAACACCTTCATATATTTTTAGAGTCTGTTAAATATGATATATCTAAGGTAGTTTGTAAGGAACCAATGGTTATTCAATATTTCATATAAGGTAAACATAGGAAATGAATTATTGTTAATGACAAATTACAAAACAATACATTCATAATTTATTTTATTAATGAATTAAGGAATGATTATAATGAGTATAAACCTAAAATCACCTATGAGGGGTCATTATTAAATTTTAATTTTCCAATTTATATTGGGCCTAACATAGTGCAAACATTATTTATTTTAATAATTTTCATGATAAAATTCAATGCTATATTTCAAAAATCCTGGTTAGAAAAAATAAAATAACATTATATAGAACTAAAAATAATATTAAAAATTATTTTTAAGTAGATTTAATCACACTTAAAAATGAAATAATACATACATAGAATAACATGATAAACATCCTACCATTTTTACAATAACATATATAAGTGAACAAATGTGAATTTCAAAGCAACATATGCCACAATAAAATGGGAAACATAAAAAAAAAATAGATATTCCTATACATGAAGATCAAGAAAATAAATAATTTCATGTTGTAATTAAAAATTGAATATTAATAAATAAATTATCTCAAGAAGATCTAAGACAATTATGTAATAAATTAGAATCATTGCTATTTATTTTAATTAAAGCTTAAACATATATTTGTATGGAAAATAAACTCATGAGATAAATTAGTTAATTAAACATAATATAGTGAGAAAATAATATAATTTTGGTACATAATTTTTTCCGGGTTGATTTTCCAAATCAATTCATCTCATTCGAAGCTCTTGAATGTGAGGAATTCATCACATAGTCTAAATTCTAGCATACATTGCGATTCAATGCTATATCATTCAAATATAATTATGATATAATTTAATCATCACCTATGACATATGAAATTTATATTGATTGATATAATATCTCCACTTGAGCATCTCATATATGTGATCCTAGGCTAACTTATACATTTTTTTTTATATAAAACTTAATATTGTTTTCTTTCTTGATCACCTTATTCTAAGTTGACTTATTGATGTATCCATTCTTATATATTTACATGTATATAGGCCTTTTCATTATATATTATTCAAAAGTCTAGATTTGATTATTCCTTTTCATTATCCCTTATTTTTGATTTATTATAATGTTTTGGACATTCATACTAGTTTTCTTATGATGACAATATCTTAATATCCTTTACACCAGTCTAATATTAACATAGTCTATAGACATGTTACACCTTGATGAGGCATATTATTTTTTCACTTGTTCTTATTTACCATATATGCCTAATTTGTCATGGAACACATTTAAATTACATAATCTCATATAATCTATGTCTACGCATCTTATGCCATTTATGTATACATTTTTTTTTTTTGCATTGGGGGCATGTGCCTATTTTCTCTACATATTTATTTTAGATATGAATTTATTATTTACATACATAGTGGTGTAGTTTTTCTTTCCTTCATCTCCTAGACTACTTTTTAATTACATTAGATTCACATTATGTGTTGACACATGCTATTGATTGTTTATATACCTTATGTTCTTGTATTTCACATTATTTTCCCTTAACCAGGGTTCATTTACTAAGTTGTTCAATTAAAATATCTCAAAAAATGTAAATAAATTAAAATGTATGAAAGTTAAAAAAATATTACCATATTTAAAATTATAAAACTAAGACTTATGCATGGCTTATTTTGATGGAATATATAGTTGTTTGATGTAATTTTTCATTTACATGGTGAGTTGCATATCAATTTTTATAAACATGATTTCGTTATGCATTTAGTTAAACGAAATACATACATATTAAAAATGACACATTGACATATAGATGCATGTCATATATCACATACATATAAGCGTTTACACATGGGGAAATGCCCATGTTAAGGGTATCTTGGTAAAATTTATCTTGTTCATACAATAAGAGTCTTATTTCCTATGGATATCATGTTTTGTTATACTATATGGTGACATTTAATGATTTTTGGGACTAATATTTATTACTCTATGATTAGTTGATAATAATTATTATGACATTTATTTATCATCATTATTTTTTATGTTATGTGTTCTATTTGTGTATGTGGTTTCATTGATTGTGTCTTACAACATCGCATGTCACTTGTGTTGGAAGATCTTTAGATCTATGTCATGTCCATGTTTTTTATGCATAAGGCTAGAGACAAGTCATGTTTTATTTATTTTAATGATTATGAGTTATTCACTATGATTGTGTGTGTGTTTTTGAGTATTTACAGAAAATTACATATATTTATATGGATAAAATTTATTACTACTATGTGCTTAGTATTATGATTCCTATCATTCAAATTTATACTATGTACTATCTATTTATACTTGATGTTCCATGATTTATATCATATGTATACTATGATTATACTTACTATGTGTTTCATTGAAATATTTAGATAAATATAATAAATATTTTCAAATGAATTATCATGATTGTATCTTTCATGTGAATAGAAAAAAACTATCATTTCCTTGGATTAAATGTTTCACACATGCTTATAACAATCATAATATTTATATGATGACATATCTCATCATGTTTTGTAAATAAACTTTAAATGATTATGTTTTTTTATATATAACACATTGTGGATAAATATTATTTTGAGATGAGTGATTCGTAGGCTTCATACATCATATCAAAATAGGGACATACAGTGAGTTTATTTCATATACTAATACATTTTAGATAGAGATTTTCACATAGTGAGAGAAAGTATATGTTTATATGGGTTAACTTGAGTACATTGAGACATATTATACATATATTTGAGGATAAATTTATTTATTATATAATTTTTGGATACATTTAATCATTATTTGATCTTTTGGGATATATTTTGGGATTATACATCATTTAGAGGGAAAAAATGGATCATTTTTGGGTATTGAATTTCCTACACATAAAAGCATTATATTATATTTTATGTTAGGAGTGATGGAATAATGGAAAATAATGGAAACTACGTGAAATTTTTGGGTTTTATTTCCATCTACAATGGTTGATAATTTTACATACAAACCTACTTTTGAGGTTCCAAAAAGGAGTTTTTTTTATTTGGGAAAATTTGGGCAAGATTCTACAATACTCAAATTCTAGAATTTTTTTTATAGCATGGGTAGTTTGGGAATTTACAATCAAGTCTCAATTTTATTAGTTATATTTTCTTAGGGCATGATCATACCATGGTTTTATATAATCAAGTTTAAAAAGTGACATATTGGTTCACATACTATTGTATGCATTCGTTCCTTAGCTTTTTTAACTTAATAATTTTCAATGATTGTAGTTAATTTAAAATTATAATTGTGAATAAAAATTTATTTATGAATATTTATTATATTTTTAAGTGGAAAAGATGATACATTTTAGATATACCTATTGACACTAGGCATAATTATCAAAGGTGTCAAATTTACTTCATTTATCCTTTTCATTTAACATATCAATACTAGATTAATGTGGAGGTAGATTTAAAAGCATATAATTTTGTGTTTAGAACTTTATAAACATCATCATTAGCATATTTTTTCATATCCATACTATTAATAAAAAATAGACTCTTTTGACACACATTTCCCCCTTGTATTGGACTGTATTCACCTTTTCTTGCCTAAGTTATCTTGTAACTTAACTTTATAATCCCTTTAGATCAATGATAAAATTTTCATTCAATGTGAAATTCTCAAAAAAACTATAAATTACTATTTATATTCCTTTACAGGACTTCAAACACTCATACAAATACCAAAACACTATTAGGGTTCTTGGCCTATGTAACTGGCAACAAACTTGGACACTATCGGCTACTAATAGCATCTTAGGTTTTTAGTAGTGTCATCTTCATGTCTAAATAGAAAATTTAAATATGAAAATATTCATTATTTTGGCCTAGACACATTTTATGGGTTGGATATGGAATTAAATTGATGAGGAGTCATATATAAATAAAAATCATCATTGAGGTTATCGCTCTATTGTAAAACACCAAGAACTCTCTTGAGACATTAGAAAAAATGCATACAAAAATAAAAAAACATTAACATAGTAGCCAAAGATAATTCATAGAGAAAAATATGAATATTTAAGGTTAAATTGGTATGGTTACATGTATCAAATATAAAAATATTTCATTGCATTCCAAATTTGTCAAGGTTTTTCACACACACATAAGTGGGAATGTATGATTTGATCATGATTCAAATAATTAGAATGTAGGACATGCTTAACCATTTATTGGGGATTTTTAGGGTTATTAAAACCAAATAAATAACCCATATTTAATCTATCTTGTGGTTAATCATGCAAAATTAGGATTTGGACAAAGGAGAGGAAAAATAGGCATCATCACATAAGATTAAAAGGCTCACTTGCATAAAAAACTAAATTAAAAACACAAGTGAAGTTATATTAAAATTTATAGATATAAAAAGCTTATTTATACTAATAATTAACTATGAAACCCTATGTATACAACAAGGGTTTGACATTACCATAAGTGTTTAGGCAACTCCCTAGACCCTAAATGTCACTAGGCATTTTGGTGACACATTTATGAGCTTTTTTAGATGTTGTGACAACATAGGTGAGTGAAAAATAGTAAACTAAATATAATTTTATCATCCCTATAATGATTTTTAATTTATAAATTATGTAATAAAAATTCCAATATACCCATTTAAATTTATATTAGTGTGCTTATTTACATATTTTACATAATATAAATTAGAGCATAGTTTTCATATTTTATATATCTTAGGTGTAAAATAAGTAAAAAACTAATTATGATTCATAAAAAAATATTTAACTATATTTATTAAGTAATATCAAAATGATTTGAGTGTTCAAAAATGTTTAGAACCACATTAATGATAAAGAGTTACTAGTACTACTAATCCAAATATGGTACTATGACATTTTATAATAATTCCTAGAGTCAAATGTCTTCTCTGTTGTAAGTTACTTGTAAATTTAGTGTCATGGAATTATAAGCATATAATAAATTATAGATTATGGTGTGAGTGTTCATATTAAAATTAAATTAATCACATTAATTAGTTTTTTCCTAGAAAAAATAGAGACATGTGACATATTATACAATTTAGTTTGACAATTGATATTATTAACCCCTTTTCCAGTATGTAAATTCTCTACATTATTTTGATAATAGTATTGATCAATTATAATATTCATCTATGTTTTATTATTTATAAGTATTATTTATTTATTTTATTATTTTTACCTATTAAGAATCAATTAAAACATATGTATGTCTACCTTGAACCTCTAATTGATGAGTTGTGAGAAAACTAGGATGACATTATAATGTATGCATAATATTTAAAAACCCATTAATAAAAGGTGGTTCACCTATTATGAAATATTATGTTTGAATAATAAT